>CDFE01042473.1:45117-64406 GCA_000826465.1 Acanthamoeba mauritaniensis | reverse complement strand
CGTCGAGCGCTACAACCATCGCCGCTACCACGAGAGCCTGGACAATCTCACCCCCGCCGACGTTTACTTCGGGCGCGGCCAAACTGTCCTGTTGCAGAGAGAAAGGATCAAGCGAAAGACCATCGAACAGCGGCGCTTGCTACATCGCAAAGCCGCCGCTTAAAATGTCAACCGAGATGGGCCAGAGCCTCCGCTAGATCAGCCCGCCATCTGTCTCAAATTATCTGACGACGGACACTCGGGCTCACTGGCACGCATGTCGGATGTGAGCATGGTGTTTGTGGGGCCTGCACGATTTTGCTCGACGGGCGTAGCGCGCGTTCCTGCCTAACGCTTGCGGTGCAGACGGACGGTGCCGACATTCAGACCGTCGAGGGGCTAGGAACGATTGAGCATCTCGGCCGTGTCCAGCAGGCTTTCCGCGATCATCATGGACTACAGTGCGGTTTTTGTACGCCTGGTTTCGTGATGACCATCACGGACATGCTCCTGCATCACAGCCTCGACACCGATGACGAAATTCGTGAAGCTCTCTCGGGCAATATATGCCGGTGTACCGGTTACGAGCATATCGTCAACGCGGTGCGCGAACTGGCCAGGGAAAGGGCCTCGTTCAAGTGAGACTTCCTTCCAGTCACGCGAGGGTTCGGACATGAAACGTTTCGACTCATCGTCAGTCGAGATGCGACCCAAGATGGTCGGACAGAGGATCAAGCGCACGGAAGATCCGCGCCTGCTCGCGGGCGTTGGACGCTACGTCGACGATATGACCCCGAGCAAAACTCTTCACATGGCAATTCGCCGTAGCGATCAGCCGCATGCGCGGATCGTGAAGATCGATGCGGGCGAGGCGATTTCGGTGCCGGGTGTCTTTGCCGTCTTTAGCGCCGCCGATCTCGAGGATGAGGTGAAGCCGGCAGTTCCGATATCGACCATGAAGAACTATTACGCGACGCCGATCTGGCCGCTCGCCCGTGGCAAGGTTCGGTATGTGGGCGAACCGGTCGTCGCCGTGCTCGCCGACAGCCGTTATGCAGCCGAAGATGCGCTCGAACATATTCATATTGAATACGAAGCGCTCCCGTTTGCAATTCGGCAGGTCGACGCGGTTGCGGATGACGCTCCGCTCCTGCACGAGGAAGCGGGAACGAATGTCATTATTTCCCGCGAGTTCGCGCGCGGCGAAGTCGATAACGTGATCGCGCAGGCTCCGGTGACGGTCAGAGCGACATTCCGGATGACGCGAAAGACGGCCGTCTCGATTGAAAATAGGTCGTATCTCGCAGAATGGGATCGCCGCCGCCTCGCGCTGACGCTTCACTCCTCGACCAATATCCCGGGTATTGTACGCGACGCATTGTCGAACTGCCTCGACCTGCCCGGAAACAGAATCCGCGTCGTCGCTCCGGATGTCGGTGGCAGCTTTGGCGGAAAGGGGTCGCTCTATCACGAGGAAATTCTAGTCTGTGCTCTCGCTCGAAAACTTGGGCGCCCGGTGAAGTATGTATGCGACAGGCTTGAGGATTTATCGGCGACGAGTCAGGCCTTCGATCAGCTAATCGATGCAGAGCTTGCCGTGGATGAGGACGGCACGCTTCTTGGTCTGCGTGCTGACGTGATCGGGGACATCGGTGCCTATTCGATTTATCCCTGGACGGGGGCGCTTGAACCTGTGCAGGTCGTAAGTTTCCTGCCTGGCCCGTATCGTCTTCAGCATTACCGAGGCCGCGTGCGGGGCGTCCTGACGCCGAAGCCGCCGACGGGGCCTTATCGCGGCGTGGGCCGTCCCGCTTCGACCTTTGCGATGGAGCGGCTCATCGATATGGCCGCTCGCAAGATCGGAATGGATCCCGTTGAAATGCGGCGGCGCAATCTCGTGCGCGCGGAGGAGTTTCCGTATCGGACTGCATCGGGACTCATCTGGGATAAATCCGCGTTCCAGGAATGCCTGAGCGGAGCATGCGACCTCGCAGATTATCCCACACTTTTGCGCGAGCGCGACGACGCACGGGCTGAGGGACGCTGGGTCGGCATCGGTCTGTCGAGCTACGCAGAACTGACTGGCATAGGCTCGCGCATTTCGGTTGCGCCCGGCATGCCGATTAATACCGGCACGGAGACATCTTCAATCCGCATCGACGCAACCGGCGCAATTACCGCTGCGTTCGGCATTGCATCGCATGGTCAGGGCCTGGAAACCACGCTTGCGCAGGTCATAGCAGATGAATTGGGTTGCAGGCTGGAAGATGTGGAAATTCAGCATGGCGACAGCGCGTTGACGCCGGTGAGCAGCGGCACCTTCGCAAGCAGGTCAGCCGTGCTTGCCGGCGGGGCCGCGACGATGTCTTCCAGGGTGGTGAAAGCAAAAGTCCTGAAAGCCGCGGCTCATCTTATGAATGTGCCAGTCGACGATCTCGATGCTTCGGAAGGCCTTATCTATGCGCGTAATTCGAATGTCTCGATGACATTCAAGGAGGTCGCGCATGCGGTATATTCACAGATGGGAAGAATTCCCCGAGAGCAGCGCGAAGACCTCATCGCATCGGAAACCTACGATCCCTATTTCGGAACGGCCTGTTCGTCCACGCATCTGGTCATGGTTGAAATTGATCCGCAGACCTATGGGGTGACAATCCGCAAGTATGTCGTGGCTGAAGACTGCGGCCGCATTATTAATCCAATGATTGTCGACGGCCAGATTCAGGGCGCCGTGGCACAGGGCATTGGCGCTGCCTTGCTGGAAGAGATCGTGCATGATGAATCTGGCCAGGTCGTAACGGCAAGCCTTGCCGATTATCTCCTGCCGCTTGCAACGAACGTTCCAGACATCGGAATTCTTCATATCGAGGCAGACCTTCCGAACAATATCGGAGGTTTCCGGGGGATGGGCGAGGGGGGGACTATCGGAGCGCCCGCCGCGATAGCGAATGCCATCTCGGACGCGCTATCCCCCTTGGGGGTTGAAATCCACACGTTGCCGGCGACGCCCGAACGTATCTTTCAGTTGGTTCGATCCGCGACGCGAAACGCAGAGGGTGTATGACACCATGTGTCGACCGTCACCTGTCGCTTGTTCTGAGATCGGTATTGGTATAATCGAGCATCAGCTTACAAATTCATCGTTCGATCTTTCCTGATGTCATAGATCGACGAACCTGAGCTATATAATGGGGCTATCAGCAGCAGCTAAAGAAAAGCCCGTCAAATCATCGAAGAAAAAATCTCCGGTTCGCAAAGGACAGAAGCAAGCCATCGCGACCGAGAGGCGCTGTTCGATTGCAAGCACGGTCGGCATTTTATCGGACGCGTGGGCATTTCTGGTCATTCGGGAAGCGTTCTTCGGTGCCAAGCGTTTTGAGGAATTCCGCTCAGGTCTGGAGATTACGCGGGCGACGCTGACTGACAGGCTGAGGCGTCTGGTACACGAAGGAATTATGAGGGAGTTCCCATATTCCAGTACGTTGAGCCGCGTCGAGTACAAGCTGACAAAGGCCGGGATCGAACTTTATCCGATGTTCATGTCGATGATGCAGTTCGGTGATCGCTGGCTCGAGACATCCAAAAGCGGCCCGCTTCAGCTCATTCATGAGAGTTGCAATTGCGTGAGCAAGCCAATCGTCACATGTTCCTGCTGTGAGCAGCGTTTCTCGGCGCGAGATGTGAGTTACGTGGACGGACCTGGTGCCGGGCGAATACCGGCGGAGGCGCCGCGACGATCGCGCCGCACGGCCGACGATTTCATGCGCGGCCGCCCAAGTTCGGTTTCACGCACACTCGAAGTTATTGGAGACCGCTGGAGCTTCCTTATTCTTCGCGAGGCGTTTTACGGTCACACGCGATTCGATCAGGTCCATTCGGAACTTGGTATCGCCACCAATATTCTGACCGATCGGTTAGCGCGTCTTGTTGATCACGGAGTGTTCCGGAAGGAAATGTATCAGGATGCTCCGGAACGCTATGAGTATCTTCTCACGCCGATGGGAGCCGACCTGCACGGGCCTCTCTTGATGATCATGGCGTGGGGCGACCGCTGGCGGTCACAGGGCAGGCCGCCGATGCTGCTTCGTCACGACGCTTGCGAAAAGATTTTTACGCCGGTCGTCGTCTGCAACCGCTGCGGCGAGGCGATCAGTGCGTTCTCGATGAAGTACCGGATGCGCTACAACCCGGAGAAATTCGGAGGGCGCAAGAGCAGCCGGGCAGTGCCCGGCCGCATCTGACGTCTCAATGTTCGATCACTTCTTGACCAATGCGCACTTGCTTTCCGAAAGCGGGCGGAAAGCTTCATTCTCGGGAATGACCGCGCGAAGCTTGTAGTAGTCCCACGCGTACTTCGACTCTGACGGCTTCTTCACCTCATAGAGATACATGTCGTGAACGAATCGCCCATCTTCGCGGAGGCGGCCGTTCTTGGCAAAAAAGTCGTTCACAGGCAGTTCGCGCATCTTTGCCATGACGGACTTTGCTTCATCGGTTCCGGCAGCTTTGATGGCGTTCAGGTAGTGCATGGTTGAAGAGTAATCGCCTGCGTCGCCCATGTTGGGCATACGCTTCAGCCGCTCATAGAAACGCTTTGCGAACGCGCGTGTATCATCGTCGCGGTCCCAATAGAATCCGTTGGTGAGAACGAGTCCTTGCGCAAGCGGCAGGCCCATCGCATGGACGTCGTTGATCCAGACAAGAAGCCCTGCGATGGTTTGCTTGCCGCCATCCGTCAACCCGAATTCCTTGGCGGATTTCACCGCATTGATGAATACGGTGCCTGATCCCGCAATTGCGACGACCTTTGCTTTTGAAGCCTGTGCCTGAAGCAGAAAAGAGGAGTGGTCTGAGGTATCCATCGGATACCGCAATGCACCCGAAACCGTTCCTCCGTTCGCTTTCACGATCGCCGACGTGTCGATTTCGAGCGCGTGCCCAAACGCGTAATCGGCCGTCAGGAAATACCAGCTGTCCAGCTTCTCTTTCATGAGAGCCTTGGCCGTACCCTGAGCCAAGGCGTACGTGTCATAAACGTAGTGAATGCTGTTCGTGGTGCAGGAATCGTTTGTCAGCCTTGAAGATCCGGAGGTCGTGACGACCGCGATCCGGTTCTTTTCCTGCGCGATATTCGTGACTGCAAGCGCAATCGATGAATTGACGAGGTTGGCGATGAGGTCAACCTTTCCGACATCGTACCATTCGCGCGCTTTGGCAATCGCGACTTCATTCCGGTTCTGATGATCGGCTGCGATGACTTCAACAGGCTTGCCTAAAACTTTTCCGCCAAAATCCTCGACAGCCATTTTAACGGCGGTGACAGCGCCTTCTCCGGATTCGTGAGAAAACTGTCCCGATAAATCCGTCAGCACGCCGATGCGGACCACATCATCTGAAATCGTCGTCTGAGCGTGCGTGTAGCCGGTAAAAGTTGCCAACGCAGCCAGAGCTAGAATTGCAGTTCTCATGAATTCCTCCCCTTCTCTTGTTTGATTGGCCCGCGACGAAACTATTCCGCAAGCTTGCGTAACTAGACTATCTTTGCTATGACGATGTCAATAATGCCGTGCTTCTCGCGCGGAGCAAAAAAGCCAAATGGGGGTCTGGATGCACGCGGTCACGCCTCGCATTGCAACCGACGCGGTATTGCAGGCGCGGGGCCTGCGAAAAGATTTTCGTGGCTATGTCGCTGTATCAGGCGTCGATTTCGACGTTCGCCGGGGCGAAATTCATGCGTTGATCGGTCCCAACGGCGCGGGCAAGACCACCGTGTTCAACTTACTGACACGATTTATGCGGCCGACGTCAGGCCAGATATTTCTTGATGGCGTTGATATATCAAATCAAAAAGCTGCAGAAGTAGCCCGCCGCGGTCTGGTGCGGTCCTTCCAGATATCCGCAGTATTTCCAAGCCTGACTGTCGCCGAGAATCTGATGACTGCGCTGCAGCGGAGTTATGTGTCACCCGTGGCATTTTGGCGCGGGCGTGGAAAACTGGGCGATGTTTCCGATCGCATCGCAAATCTTCTGACACAGGTTGATCTGTTGAGTTTTGCGAATACGCGCGCTGGCGATCTGCCATACGGACGAAAGCGCGCACTCGAGCTTGCGACGACGCTTGCCGCTGAGCCAAAAGTCATGCTTTTGGACGAGCCGACACAAGGGCTTGGCCAGGAGGACGTCGACCGCGTCACCGGCCTCATCAAGCGAGCGGCGGTCGGCCGTACGGTTGTGATGGTCGAGCACAACATGAAGATAGTAGCTCGCATCGCGGACCGCATTAGTGTTTTACGCCGGGGGCAGATTATCGCGGAGGGGACGTATGACGAGGTATCTTGCGATCCGCAGGTCATAGAGTCCTATCTCGGCTCTCGCCGAAAGCGTGCACAATGACAGCCGCTGCGCTTGGGAATGCGGACGCGGTCCTTGCAGTGGAGCATCTCGAGGCTTGGTACGGCGAGTCCCACGTTCTTCACGGTATGACATTCGCCTTGCAGCGAGGGGAGGTTGTCGCCTTGCTCGGCCGCAACGGAAGCGGCCGCACGACCACGCTGCGCGCAATCATGGGTCTCATGGATCGCTGCACGGGCGCCATCCAGATAGACGGCAAAGAAGCAAGTAACCTTCCTCCACATCAGATCGCGCGTCTCGGCGTCGGCTATTGCCCGGAAGAGCGAGGCATTTTCGCGTCATTGTCGTGCGAAGAAAATCTATTGCTCCCTCCAAAGCAATCGGAGGGCGGGATGTCGGTGGAAGAAATCTATCAGCTTCTCCCGAATCTCGCCGAGCGGCGCAGTACGCCGGGAACGCGCCTTTCCGGAGGTGAGCAGCAAATGCTCGCGATTGCGCGAATTCTTCGAACAGGTGCTCATTTGCTTCTGCTCGATGAAATCTCCGAAGGCCTGGCACCGGTTGTGGTGGACAGGTTATTTGATCTTGTCGTCACTTTGCGCAGCCGTGGTTACACGATTTTGCTGGTCGAGCAGAACAAGCATTTCGCGGAGCTGCTCGCGGATCGCTTTCTTGTCGTCGAGCACGGCCAGATCGTCATGCATTTGACGGCCGACGAACTTGAATCCCAGAGCGATCTGGTCGACCGACGCCTTGGGGTTTGAGAAACGATGTTCGATTTCCCCATCCAGGTCTTGCTCGGACAGGTCACCATCGGTCTCGTAAACGGCTGCTTTTACGCCATTCTGAGTCTTGGCTTGGCGCTAATCTTCGGACTGCTGAACATCATCAATTTTGCGCACGGGGCGCTTTATATGCTCGGGGCGTTCGGCGTCTATCTTGCGATGCATAAGCTCGGCGTGAACTATTGGTGGTCGTTGGTCGCGGTTCCAATCGTGGTCGGAGTATTCGGCGCGCTGGTTGAACGATACTTGCTCCGCAGGCTGGCGGGCCTGGATCATCTTTATAGCTTGCTGCTGACGTTTGGCCTCGCGCTCGTCATCGAAAGTATCTTCCGCGATATCTATGGCTCCGGCGGCTTGCCGTATCCGACGCCGTCCGAGCTGCGCGGACTGATCGATCTCGGCTTCATGAGATTGCCGCTCTATCGCATTTGGATCGTCGGGATCTCGCTCGTGGTGTGTTTGGCGATCTGGCTTCTGATCGAGCGCACCCGCCTTGGATCCTATTTGCGCGCCGGAACGGAAAACGCGCGCATCGTCCAGGCGCTTGGAATAAATATTCCGCTGATGGTCACGTTTGTCTATGCGCTCGGAGCGGGATTGGCGGCGTTCGCCGGCGTTCTGGCGGCGCCGATCTATCAGGTGCAACCGTTGATGGGGTCGAACATTCTGATCGTGACGTTCGCAGTCGTCGTGATCGGAGGTCTGGGGTCCACAGCAGGTGCCATCATCACCGGTCTGGGTCTGGGCTTGATAGAGGGGCTTGCGAAAGTGGTTTACCCTGAAGTTTCCTCGACGATCGTTTTCATCGTCATGATGCTGGTGCTTTTGCTGCGGCCTGCCGGTTTGTTTGGACGGGAAGCATGATGACGACAATGCGGGCATCTACGGCGATTCTGCTCGGACTTGCGATCGTTGGTATCGTCCTTCCGTTCACTGGCCTTTACGTGCAGTTTCTCATGAAGTGCGTCTCCCTCGCACTTTTCGCGGTGGCGTTTAATTTTTTCACCGGCAACGTCGGCCTGCTCTCGATTGGCCACGCCGCGTTTTTCGGCATAGGCGCGTATCTGGCTGGATATGCCGTCAAGGAATGGAATTTCACGCCGGAGCTGGCGCTCGGGGGAAGCGCTCTTGCAGGCGCGGTGCTGGGACTGTTGATGGGCGGCATGGCCATTCGCCGTCAGGGAATTTACTTCGCGATGATTACGCTGGCATTGGCGCAGATGGTCTACTTCTTCTTCGTTCAAGCCCCGTTTACCGGCGCCGAAGACGGACTGCAGCGCATTCCGCGTCGTGCTGTCTTTGGGATGCTCGATCTGTCCAACGACTATGTGATGTACGCTTTTGTCCTTGTTCTGCTTGTTGGCGTCGTCTGGGGGCTTCAGCGGTTGATGGAAGCGCCTTTTGGACAGGTTCTGCTCGCCATTCGTGACAACGAGCCGCGTGCAATTTCACTTGGCTACGATGTTCAAAGCTACAAACTGAGCGCATTCGCAATCTCGGCGGCCGTTGCCGGTCTTGCTGGCGGCATCAAGGCTCTCACTCTTGGGTTTGCTGGATTGCCTGATGCGCACTGGACGCAATCCGGAAATGTGATTCTCATGTGTTTGTTGGGCGGGCTCGGAACGGCGTTGGGTCCGATTGTCGGCGCCGTCCTGATCGTGACGCTGGAAAGCCGGCTGGCCAGTCTTGGTGTGGTTCAGCTCGGTCCTCTCGCAATCGATTTGTCGAGCAAGGTGCCAACCATCATCGGCCTCATATTCATGATGTGTGTCCTGCTGTTCCGACGCGGAATAGTGGGGGAGATCGCCGCTGCCGTCGCCGCTTTCCGCGCGCAGCGGCTCGATGCGAAGGGAGGTTGATATGGCGGATATCGAGACCAGGAGTTCTGGCTCCACCGTAACCGTAACGATCAATCGTCCATCGCAGCGAAATTCCATGACGCTGTCGATGTGGCGAGAGATCGCCGCGATCTTCGAGGAACTGGGCAGGCAGCGTGACGTACGCACGATAATTCTGACAGGAGCCGGAGGCAATTTCAGCGTCGGTGCGGACGTATCGGAATTCGGCAAGGTGAGGTCTAATCTTGCGGAAAGCAAAGCGTATGAGGTCGCGGTGGACGCCGCCTCCGACGCAATCTCGAGCGTGCCACAGCCAGTGATCGCCGTGCTGGAAGGATACTGCCTCGGAGGAGGTTGTCATTTATCGATGGCGTGCGATTTCCGTTACGCTCATCGGGATTCCTCCATCGGAATTCCTGCCGCGAAGCTATCTATCGTCTACGGCGTTCGAAGCACACAGCGGCTTTTGTCGCTGGTTGGTCTGTCAAATACGAAGCGCATTCTTTACTCGGCTGAACGGCTTTCTGCAGAGCATGCACACCAGATTGGCTTGATCGATCACGTTTCGCCCGATCCGATGACCGAAGCCGCTGCATTCTCGCAACGTCTTGCGGCCGTCGCGCCGCTCTCGGTTCAGGGCGCAAAGCAGATCCTGACCGGCCTTTCGATGGGTCCTGGATGTCTCGATGAGGACGCCGCCAATGCGTTTATCGATCGGGTATCCGACAGCGACGACTATCGGGAAGGCCGGGCTGCCTTCGTTGAAAAACGGTCTGCTGAATTTCGCGGGAGGTAGCGGCTATGAAAATGCATGTGTTATCGGGCGGTCGTCTGAGGATGAAGAAGGCGATTTATTATCCGGATGCCGGCCGGGAAGAGACGGTCGATCTTCCCGTTTCCTGCATTTTGATGCGGCATGCGCAAGGGAATGTGTTGTTCGACACGGGCTGTCATCCAACGATAGCTGAGAACGCCGAGGCTCGTTGGGGGAATCTCGCCAAGTTCATGACACCGGTTATGTCGCCGGACGATAATGTTCTGAGCGGTCTCCGGGCTGTTGGGCTGGGACCGGACGACATTGATGTGGTCATTTGTTCGCACTTCCATACGGACCACTGCGGATGCAATGAGTTTTTCAAGAAGGCAACGATGATCGTGCACGCGCGCGAACTCAGCGCCGCGCAGGCATCTGATTCGTCCAACAGCGGATACTTTGCCGCTGACTGGAAAACGGAAAATCCGCTGAAAATCATTGAGAGCGCGGAAGATGTCTTCGGCGACGGACGGCTGACGGTTATCGAGTTGCCGGGTCACACGCCAGGAACCGTTGGTGCGCTCGTGAAGCTGGATCGATCCGGTGAATTCCTGCTCACGTCGGATGCAGTAAGCATTCGTGCCAACCTGGATACGGACCATGCCCCGCGAAACACATGGAACGTCGATCAGTTTTTGAAATCTTTTGCCGAGGTGCGAAAGCTTGAGAAGGCGGGCGCGTCTGTTATCTGCGGTCATGACGCCGCGCAATGGAGCGCTCTCCGAAAAGGCATGGATGCGTACGACTAGATCGGCCACTAGACATTCCCAAGGGCATCTAACAAACATAAAGCGAAGAGGACGAAAACATGGATATGGTTCTGAAGGGCAAGGTGGCACTGGTCACGGGCGCTGGACGAGATGTGGGGCGCGACATTGCTCTAAGTCTTGCCGCTGAAGGTGCGGCAGTCGCCGTCAACTACAACGGCTCCCGAGAGAAGGCCGCGGCTGTTGTTGCGGACATCGAGAAGGCCGGCGGAAAAGCCATCGCCTATAAGGCCGATGTCGCCAATTTCGCGGAAGTCAACGACATGGTTTCGAAGATCGTCGCGGATTTCGGCGGTCTCAATATTGTCGTCAACAATGCGGGCGTAGCGCTGCGAAATCGCTTCAGCGACACGACGCAGGATGAATGGAAGAAGCAGATCGACGTATGTCTGTACGGCGCGCTTCACGTTTGCAGAGCGACCGCGCCGCATTTGGAGAAATCCGGCGACGGCCGGATTATCGCGCTTGTGGGCGATTCGTCCCGCGTCGGAGAATCCGGGCTCAGCATCGTTGCGGCGGCGCGTGGCGGCGTTATCGCACTGATGAAGTCTCTCGCAAGAGAACTCGGCCGCGTCGGGACAACGGCGAATACCATTTCGCTGGGCTTGGTCGAGACACCTCATGACATTGCGTGGGTTAACGCAAATCGTGAGAAACTTACAAAGCTGTATCCGCTGCGCCGTCTTGGTTTTTCGTCGGATATAGCCCCGATGGTGACGCTCCTTGCGTCCAAGCATGGCAGCTGGATTACAGGCCAGACGATCAGCATCAACGGCGGCTTCAGCATGGTGTAACCGCCGACCTCGAGGAAACGAAATATGATCCAGACAGAATTGATCTCGCCGATACCCGAACTGCTCCGCCGTCAAGCGGAGCAGCTTGGATCGAAGCAGGCATTTCGCGATGTCGCCGGTTCGGTAACATATGCCGAGCTGGCGACGCGGACGGGTCATTTGGCCGGACACCTCGCCGACCGTGGAATGGAAGCGGGGATGAAGGTCGCCATTTTTCTTCCCAACTCAGTTGCCTGGGTTGAAACCTGCTTTGCGATCAATCGTGCCGACTGTATCTCCGTTCCGATCAGTTATGACTCGACGGAATCCGAGATACTCTATCGCTTGCTGGATGCCGATTGCGCGGCCATTGTCACCACGGACGAGCGCTCTGAGTTGGTGGCCAAGCTTATGAAGTCTGCTCCCGGATTACGCCTCGTTATTCTCGTCGGCCGGGATGCCGTCAGGGGCGAAGGGGTGCGTTATTCGCAACTGGTCGCGACGGCGCCGAATTCAACTCCGCGCGATTCGCTCGACATGTTTCTTCCCGCGTTCATCATCTACACGTCCGGAACAACGGGACGTGCGAAGGGCGTATTGCTTACCGTCCATGGCATGCTCTGGATTACTGCCGCGTGCCTTGCGCCCATCGGCGGGTTAAGCGAGCGAGACGTTGTGCTTTCACCGCTCCCGCTGTTCCACTCTTATGCACTCGCGCTCTCAGTGCTGGGTATTCTGGCCACAGGTGCCACCGAGTACATCATGGAGAAATACTCCACGTCCGAAGCCGTTCGTTTGCTTAAAACGGGCGAGTTCTCTGTATTTCCCGGCGTGCCGACTATGTTTCATTTTCTGTTAGAGGCGACGAAGGATGAGCCACTCGATAAGTTTCCGGGCTTGCGCGTCTGCATCAGCGCCGGTGCGATCATGCCGGCAACTCTGAATCGAGAGTTTGAATCGCGTTTTAAGCTAAAGCTCCTCGACGGATACGGTATTACAGAGACCTCCACCTTCGTCACATTGAATTGGATGACAGGCAGTCGCGTCATGGGATCATGCGGTCTGCCAATTCCCGGACTCGCAGTTCGCATTTTATCGCCGGCCACGGGAGAAGACGTCGATCTTGGCCAGGAAGGCGAGTTAATCGTCCGCGGTCCAAATCTGATGAGCGGTTACCACAACAAGCCCGAAGAGACGGCATCTGCTTTGCGAAAGGGCTGGTATTACACCGGCGATTTGGCGCGGAGTGACAAGAATGGTTTTCTGACCATTACGGGTCGTCTCAAGGAGTTGATCATCCGTGGCGGACAGAATATAGCGCCCGGCGAGATCGAGGAAGTCGTGAATTCGATGGAGCAGGTGGTCGATAGTGCCGTCGTCGGGATCCGGCACGAGCATCTCGGCGAGGTGCCCGCAATCTTTGTCGTACCGCGGGAGGGCTCACCCGTTACGCCGGACGCGGTCATCTTGTATTGCCGTGAACGGCTGTCGTCTTATAAGGTCCCGTACTCGGTACATTTCATATCAGAAATACCTAGGACAGGATCCGGGAAAATACTTCGGTTCAAGCTACGAGAAATGCTCACGCTAAACGGTCATTCAACATGAACTTTATCGCCGCCTTTTCGCGTAATGAGCGATTATGGAATTCAACTGCCGTGACGGTATTCAGTAACTTAAGCTCGCGGGATCGACTATGTCTCGAAGCAACGAAAAGAGCCAAGCGTCGCTTTTTCGGCGCCCTTACGGAATAATGGGACCGTAGACACGGTGCTCGATCAGCCAAGACTCAGCGCCGCCAATTCCGCCTTTGAAACTTAAAAAATGCTGAAACAGGCGGCACTCTTGGTGCGCAATCAAAGATCAGCGTATCGGCGAGAAGGTGGCGCAACTCAGAATCTTGATCTGCTGCGTTTGTAAGATAGGCAATGCGTCGGCGAGGAACGCCTGCCAGTCGGCATGCTTGGCCAGTTGAGCGCGCCTTTGCTGTCGATCTTCAAAGCTCTCGTAACCCCACATATGAATCACTTCGTTCACATCGCCGATCTCGGTGTGGAAGTAGCCGATCAGATTGCCCAGAATTTCCTTGTGAACAGGGAATCCCTTTTCTTCGTACAGACGAAGCCATTTGCTCACGCTTCCGGGCGTGAGTGAATAGGTCCGCATTTCGACAATCATCGCAGCCTCCGTAGTATTCGCCATATTGACCGCTCGGCCAACTTTGTATACATAGTTTTCCAACAAAGAGCAAACCAATCAGGGGGGCACGATGCCTATCACTCGCACCAAGCGTCTTTTATCCGCGGCTATTAGTACGCTTTCGCTGTTGGGATTGGCGCAAACGGCGTGCGCTCAAGGACAAACGTTTAAGCTCGGAATCGTGACGTTCACTTCCGGGCCTGGTGCAGAGTCGTTCGGTGTGCCTGCCTGGAATTCAGCAAAGATGCTCGCTGATGCATTCAATCAGGGAGGTCAGTTGCCGCCGCCATATGACAAGATCGGTTTGGGCGGTCTTAAAGTGGAAGCTTCCGTTATCGACGAGAACGGCGGCACGACCAAGCAGGTTCAGGAACTGCGAAACGCCTATGACCGCGATGGGTACGATGCGGTGATCGGTTACATCAGCTCAAGCAATTGCCTCGCGGGCGCACCCGTTGCCGAGGAGCTGAAAAAAATTCTTATACTTTTCGATTGCGGCACGCCCCGAATATTCGAGGATAACAAGTATCGCTATGTTTTTCGCGCAACCGCGCACGCGACGATGGATAACGTCGCCATGGCTCGGTATATCGCCAAGCGCAAGCTTAAGTCGGATGACGTTGGGGGCATTAATCCTGATTATGCCTATGGCCGCGATAACTGGAAAGATTTCCAGCAGAGCATGGTCAAGCTGAATGACAAGGCTAAGATCAAGTCGGAGCTTTGGCCGAAATTCGGTGCAGGACAATACGGCACTGAAATCTCCGCGCTGCTGCAAGCGAACCCCCAAATCGTGCACACCAGTCTTTGGGGAGGTGACCTTCAGGCGTTCATCCTGCAGGGCGCTCCGCGCAATCTTTTCAAAGACCGCCACGTTGCCATTATTGCCGCAGATCATGTCTTTCAACCGCTCGGAAGCCGTATGCCGAACGACGTGCTTGTCGGCGCGCGCGGTGAGAACGGGCCGTTTGCCGCCAAGAGCGCTCTGAATGACTGGTTTGTGGCTGCCTATGAGAAACAGTTCGCGGGTCAGGTGCCATCCCAGGCGCCCTACCGCATGGCACAGTCCGTTCTTGCTCTCAAACTTGCCGTGGACAAGGCGGCGGCGGCGAACGGCGGCAAGAAACCGACAGCCGATCAGATAGCCGATGCCCTGACAGGACTTGAATGGGAGGCACCATCGGGCCGCATCAAGATGGCACTGGGAGATGGCCATCAGGCTATCCAAGCCAATGCGATCGGCCTGACAAAGTGGAATCCTGCTACGAAGCGCGTGGAAGTTGTCGAAGTCGAGCGTTTTGCCGCGGAATGTGTGAATCCGCCGGTGAATGTGAAATCGGAAGAATGGATCGCCCAGGGTTTTCCCGAAGCAAAGTGTAACTAGGCATTGCGCACCCCGGCGCATTCGTGCGCCAGGGGTGCGGCACTTCGGGGGAACTATTCGTGCAACTCGTGACGACGATACTTCTTGACGGTTTGATCGATGCATCGTGGATTTTCATCGTTGCGGTCGGACTCACATTAATCTTCGGTGTCTTGAACGTCCTAAATCTTGCGCATGGCAATTTCTACGCAATAGGAGCCTACGTAGCCGCGACAGTTGCGGGCTGGTACTATGCCAGCGGCGACAATCCTCCGGCGTTCGGTCTGGTCTTGATGCTCGGCTCATCGATGCTGGTGGCAGGAATCCTCGGTCCGCTTCTCGAACGTGGGCTGCTCCGCTTTCTGTATGAGCGCGATGAAGTCATCCTGGTGCTTGTCACCTACGCGCTTTTCCTCATTCTTGAAGATGCGACCAAGCTGATTTGGGGTGTTAATCCATACTACGCGTACGATCCCTACTCGCTCTTCGGAGATTTGAAGGTCTACGGACTGACTTACGTCGGCTACGATCTTATGCTGATCGTGTTCGCCATTTTTGCCGGGATCATCTTGTGGCTTGGGCTGAATCGCACCAAGAGCGGAAAGCTCGTGCTGGCTGTGATTCATGATCGTGACATGAGCAGCGCGCTGGGAATCAATGTCACCCGTATCTTCGTGATTGCCTTCACGATTGGTGTGTTCCTGGCTGCTATAGGCGGGGCGATTACGGCGCCGAAAATTTCGGTGCAGCCGGGTCTGGCGGTGACTGTGGTGCTTCTCAGTTTTGCCGTGGTGGTGATCGGCGGGTTGGGCAGCATCGAAGGGGCCGCAATAGCAGCGCTTGTTGTCGGCCTGTCGCGGTCCCTTGCCATTCATCTCTGGCCATCGGCCGAGCTTTTCATCGTTTATCTGGTTATGGCGCTGATGCTCGCGATCAAGCCGCAAGGCATGTTCGGTGCGGTGCAACTGCGGAAAATATGATGACTAATACAAAGATCATTCTGGCTGCCACGGCGACGCTTGCAGCATTGCTGGCGCTAGGCCCGTTTCTGCCGGGTTGGGCGACCTTCCTGGGCGCAGTGGCTCTGGCCAAGGGGATTACAGCGCTCGGCCTGGTGGTGATGTTGCGAAGCGGCTTGTTATCGTTCGGACAGGGGCTGTTTTATTGCGTAGGCGGCTACGGTGCCGGTCTGCTCATGTTGTGGGGCGACGTCACCAACGCCGTCGTTCTGGTGATTGCCGGCGGGCTATCCGGACTGGTGGCGGGGCTGTTGATCGGCCCATTGCTCGCCGGATATAGGAAGATATTTTTCGCAACGCTCACGCTCGCATTGTCGATGCTGGTGCATGGCGCCTTGACAAAGGCCGATATCCTGGGCGGCTCGGATGGTTTGAATCTCCGGCCGCCAACGTTTTTCGGACTGGAGCAGACGACCGGTCTTTCGCCCGTATTTGCGATCTATGCGCTTGCCTGCGTCATCGCAGTAGCAAGCGCCTGTCTGCTTCGGATTCATTTCAGGTCTGTTCGTGGCCTGCTGTCGCTGGGGGTAAAGGACAATGAAATTCGCGTGGAATACCTTGGGACCTCGGTTCGCCGCGCGATTTTCGAGAACTATGTCGTTGCTGCATTTCTCGCAGGGATGGGTGGAGCGTTGAATGCGCTCGTGCTCGGACACATCGACCCTGAGCTCGCGTTCTGGACAACATCGGGCGAGTTTGTGTTTGTCGCTATTCTCGCGGGTCAGGTCAGCGTTGTCGCCATTTTTGTGGCATCGATCCTGCTCGAACTCGTCCGGTCATTTTCCAGCCAACACTTCCCAAATGCCTGGCAGATGACGCTTGGCATCTTCATGCTGACGGTCATCCTGTTCATGCCGAACGGCATTGGTGCGCTGTTGCAGCGCCGGCGCGGAAGCAAAATTGCGCAAGGGGAAGCTCCGTGAGTGCAATTCTGGATGTACGAAATTTAAGAAAGTCGTTTGGAGCGATCACAGCCGCGGATGATATTTCCGTCACGATCAATGCGGGCGAACGCGTTGGTCTCATCGGAACAAACGGAGCGGGGAAAACCACCTTCGTCAACATGGTCACGGGTTATCTGCGGGCTGACGGCGGAAGTATCGTGCTCCGGGGAGCCGATATTTCTGGCAAGTCTCCGAGGGAGATTGCGCGCGCGGGCGTTTGCCGTTCATTCCAGATCCCTCAATTATTCCTGAGTCTGACGACTGAAGAGAATCTCATCATCGCGCTGGGCATTTCGTCGGGGGAGGCGTTACGGCCGTTTGCTGGCACTGGATCGCCAGTCCTTGTTGCGTCGCTTGACGACCTGCTCACCCGATATCGTCTCCAGGAATTTCGTCATCGCGTGGTATCGGAACTGCCCGGCGGCGTTCGTAAATTGCTCGACATTGCGGTGAGCGTGACGCGTGGGCCTTCTCTGCTGCTGCTGGACGAGCCGACCAGCGGCGTCGCCGCAGAACAAAAATTCGATCTGATGGACATTGTTGTGAATGCACTGCCGAAGGACGTAACCGTCCTTTTTGTCGAGCACGACATGGATATCGTTAGCCGCTATTCGACGCGCGTTCTTGCGTTCTACGATGGGCGGATTATTTCCGATGGTCCTTCCGATGTCGTACTACAGGATTCACGCGTGAAAAGCTTCATTACCGGCGCGCCGAACTGAGAAAGATATGATCGAGGTAAAGAATATCGAAGTGCTCATCAAGTCGATCGAGATTCTGCGCGGCGTGAGCCTGACACTCGCGCCGGGTGAGATGATCGGACTCGTGGGCCGCAACGGTGCCGGTAAGACCACGACGATCCGCGCGCTTATGGGACTAGCTCCTCTAAAAGACGGCGAAATTCTCGTCGATGGCCGCAGTATCGATCACCTAAAGCCGCATCAGCGCGCGGCGCTGGGAATTGGCTATCTGCCTGAAGACCGGCGCCTCGTGCCCCTGCTTACGGTGGAGGAAAACATCCTAGTGCCGTCTTGGGCAATGCCCCAGATCGATCACAAAAAACGGCTGGCCTTCGCTTACGATCTTTTGCCGGAAATCGCCACAATGCGCGATCGCAAGGCTCTTCAACTCAGCGGTGGACAGCAAAAACTGGTTGCCCTTGCGCGGGCGATCATGGCTGGAACCAAGGTTCTTCTTCTTGACGAACCGTTTGAAGGTGTCGCGCCTGCGTTGTCCCAGCGCGTGTCTGAAGTGATTGGTGCATTGCGCGGTGAAAAACTCGCGGTTCTGATCGCGCAATCCGAGGTCAACCACGCGGCAAAGATGCTTGATAGAAGTTACTCGATCGAACGCGGCACGAGCATTTAGTTAGGCATGGACGTCAACGTCAAATACGAAGCGGTCGGAGCGATAGATTGTAGTTCCAGTCAAAAAGGGCTTTTCGCTCTTTGAAAGAGGTGTGAAGTAAACGACACCCATTGGAAAACCCGCCGGCATTTCGAACAAGGCGGAATACTCCGCGCTCAGGGCGGTTGAGGCGAAACCAAATCGGGATTTGGCCACATTTAATCGAGCTCGCTTCAGCATGGCGAAGGCGAATCCGTGATTCAGTTGATCCTTCAGACGCTCGAACATTTCATCTGTCAGATACAAAAAATGCAGGCTGACCGGCTCCTCATTGGCATAAACAAGCTTTTGATGGCGGTAGATCTTGGTGCCCTGAACGATACGAAGTCTTGAAGCAATCTCTCCATCAGCGGCTATCTGGTCGCGTTTAAGTTCCTTCACCGTCGGTTTGAAGCCGGCGCGTTCGATCTCATCGCCGATAGTATGCTCCGCATCGGCAGCGAAAACGCGATGAATAACGCTCTTAGGCTTGATGAAGATTCCGCGACCCTGTTCACCGTAAACCAGACCTTCATAGCTCAGCTCCCGCAATGCGCGTCGCACGGAGATTTCACTGACCTTGAATTCCTCCACAAGATCGGAGAGCGGCGGGAGCTTCGAGTTGGGAAGATATTTCCCGCTCGCAATACGCAAGCGCAGTTTCTCCGCAACATCTCGATACAGAAGCGAATGTCTTCCAGAACCTTTCGGAAGAAGAGGGCGTTGCAGCTTTGCCATTTGAACATTCCAGCGGTGCGTTGACATCTCAGACAACTTTGTATACAAACTTTTGCGTAACGGCGAGCTTTGGTTGTCCGTTCGCGTTACTTGATCTGCCCGCATCGAGCGATTGAAGTGGATCAAAAGATCCATCGTGCGGCCCGCAATAACTACTGCCGGCAACCTATAGCAGGGAGCCGAGAGGTGAGGAACTAAAGTGACCAAAGCTGCTGTTGAAACTGCGATCGATCAAGGCATTCATAGATTCCTAGCTGACGGCGTTCATTACAGGGACCTGATGGATATCCGCGCTGCTGCTCCTGATTGGAGTGCCTGGCCGGAAACTTGGTC
>CDFE01042473.1:23879-45071 GCA_000826465.1 Acanthamoeba mauritaniensis | reverse complement strand
GAGTTCGCGCGCGCTTCACTCTATTACCATTACGGGCAGTATCTTCTATTTGACGATCTGCATCTCAAGAAGCAAGTGCACGATAAGAAGCGTGATGCATTCAAGCGCGCTGCGCCGCTGCTGGAGGTGCCGATGGAGCGGGTTGAAATCCCGTTCGAAAACATCAAGATGGCCGGCTATCTCCGTGCGCCGGTTGGCGTCAGGAAGCCGCCTTGCGTCATCCTTCTGGGCGGTCTCGATACCACCAAGGAAGACTATCTGACAGTGGCGGATCATTGCTTGCGTCGCGGACTTGCGATTCTCGCGTTTGACGGCCCCGGTCAGGGCGAAACATTGTTTGAAATGCGCTGGCGAACTGATTTCGAAAAGGCCGTCGTTGCGGCCATCGATTACGTCGAAACGCGGCCGGAGATCGACAGTAATCGCATAGGCATCATTGGTCGCAGCATGGGCGGTTGCTACGCGCCGAAGACGGCTGCCATCGATAAGCGTATCAAGGCTCTTGTCGCGTGGGGTGTGATGTATCACCTCCAGAACCTTGCGGAAGTGCCAAAGCACACGCTTGAAGGCTTCATGTTCGTGAGCGGAAGCAAAACTCTTGAAGAGGCAAAGGCATTCTACGATACTATCGACTTGTCAAAATATGCTCCGAGCATCACATGCCCGACGTTGGTGGTTCATGGAGGACTCGATGTGATCACCCCGATCGATAACGCGACAAGCCTTATCAGGGATCTGAAATGTCACGTCGAAACCATCATCTGGGATGATAGCGTGCATTGTTGCCACGATCGTGCACATATTGTCCGCCCGGCACTGGCTGATTTCATGTTGAGGCATCTCTGAGAGCATAAAAAAGCATTCCTCGCACAGGTCGATAGCATGCTGGGACGATCGGTCCGCCGCAAGGAAGATGAGCGCTTCATTACCGGAGCTGGACTCTATGTAGAGGATGTACAGCTTCCGGGAATGCTTTATGTGTCCTTTGTGCGGAGCGTTCACGCTCACGCAATTGTTCGTCGTGTGGATGCAGGTCGCGCGCGGCAAGTGCCGGGGGTTGTCACCGTCATCACGGGCGACGAGTGGCCCGAGCTAAGCTCTCGCCTGCCTGAGCTGAATGGGTCTGTCACGCTCGTCAGCCCCTATATCGACTCGCTCAAGGTCGCTCCACACCATTTGTTTCCGAAGAAGGTTTGTTACGTTGGCGAGCAAATCGCCGCCGTTATTGCAGAATCGCCTTATGCCGCGGTTGATGGTGTCGATGCAGTGGAAGTCGAGTATGAGGCGCTGCCCGTAGTTGCTTCGTGGAGGGACGCCGTCAAGCCGGACGCGCCGCGCGTGCACACCGGATTCGACAATATCGTTGCGCACCTCAAGCATGGTTTCGGTGACATTGACGCAGCGTTCCGCGAGGCGGATGTTGTCGTGGAGCGAACACTCGAAACGCAAAGCTTGAAGTCGATGGCGATCGAGTGCCGTGCCGTCGCAGCTCAATGGGAGCGGGCGACTGGAACACTCAATGTATGGTCGACCTGCCAGTTTCATTATATGCTGCGGAACACGTTGGCCGGAATCCTGGGTATGCCGGCGGAGAGCGTTCGCGTCATCGCCCGCGATATCGGCGGCGGGTTTGGTCTGAAAGGCGTTCTCCACGCCGAAGACGTTATCGTTCCGCTGATAGCCCGGCGTCTTGGACGCCCGTTGCGCTGGGCCGAGACGCGCATGGAGCATATGACCGCGTCCAATCATTCCGGCAACCAGGCGAACAAGGTTCGTGTGGCTGCGAAACGGGATGGGACCATTCTGGGAATGGACCTGGAAATGCACAAAGAGATCGGTGCGTACGATCACTTTGACATGATGCTGCAGATCAACACGATCAATCATCTCACCACCCATTACAAGATCCCGAACATGCGGATCGAGGGATGGGCGGTGAGCACCAACACCTCACCCGGAAGCCCGTATCGCGGGGCGGGTCGTGTCGAAGCGGTTTTCACAATGGATCGTATGCTCGACGCTGTCGCTGGTGCGACGGGCCTCGATCCGATCGAGGTCCGTCTCAAGAATATCGTCATGCCGGAGGATATGCCTTACCGGAATGGCATGGTGTACCGCGACGGCGTGCCCGTGACGTACGAAAATATCGACTTCCCTCTGTTGCTTGATACCGCGCGCAAGCGCGCCGACTATGATGGATGGCGCGAACGGCAGAAAGAGCTTCGGGGTGCCGGCCGGTCGATAGGCATCGGAATTTCAAGTTACGTGGAGGGCGGGGGACTTGGACCATGCGAAGGAGCGTCGATCAAGATCGACGAAGCCGGCCGGGTAACCGTGAAGATCGGCGTGAATTCGCAGGGACAGAGTCACGAGACGACGCTTGCGCAAGTCTGTTCCGCGGCATTGGGCGTCAAGATCGATGACGTTCGGGTGCTGGGCGGTGACACCAGTCTGATGAACGTGGGCTTTGGAACCGGTGCCAGCCGCGTGGCAGTAAACTCCGGAAATGCGGTGCATAAAGCGGCGATCGAGGTTCGCAGGAAAGCGGTTGCGCTCGCCGCGAGAATTCTGGGCTGCGCAGAAAGCGAGATTGAGATCAACGACGGAGTGCTGTCCGTTATCGGTGCGCGTCAAAATCAGATAGGAATCGCAGAACTCGCCGGTCGGTCCATTCGAGATCGGGGCATGGCCGAGCTCGGTGGTCCAGGGCTTGTTGCAACGGAGTTCTTCTATCCGAAGACGGTCACCTGGGCCAGCGGCGTCAACATCGTCGTAGTGGAAGTTGATCGTGAGACTGGTAAAGTCGATATCTTGAAGTACGTTTTCGTTCACGACTGCGGATTGCCGCTCAATCCATTGGTCGTTGATGGGCAGATATCAGGTGGCTTCGCGCAAGGGCTTGGCATCGCACTCGGCGAGTGCAATGCCTACGACCAGGAAGGTCAGGTTCGCAGCGGTACGCTGATGGATTATTTTGTTCCACGTGCATCGGATATCCCGGATCTGGATGTTGAGCATCTCAGATTCCCGACACCTGACAATCCTCTCGGTATCAAGTCTGTTGGCGAGAGTGGCCCCAACTCTCCTCCGGCGGCCATTGCCGCGGCGATTGAAGATGCGTTAGATGGGGATGTACAGATCACCAGGCTGCCAGTGACCATGAGTTCCGTTCTGGAGGCGATCCGGTCTCAATGAAGCACGCGATTAAAATCAGGGTGAACGGTCAGGACCGGAGTGCGGAGGTCGAGTCGCGCCTCTTGCTTGTTCATTTTCTTCGTGACGTTCTGGCGCTGACCGGGACACATGTCGGTTGCGACACGACACAGTGCGGAGCTTGTACGATTAGCCTTGATGGCCAAGCTGTGAAATCGTGCACGATTTTTACCGTGCAAGCCAATAATGCCGATATCGTCACTATTGAAGGGTTGGCCGCCAACGAGAAGCTACATCCAATTCAAGAAGCCTTTCGTGCCCATCACGGTTTGCAATGTGGCTTCTGCACGCCGGGTATGATCATGGCTGCGAAACAGCTTCTCGAGCGATATCCGGACCCGACGCCTGAGGAAATTCGGCATCAACTGGATGGCAACATCTGCCGCTGTACCGGCTATCACGGAATCATCAAAGCGATCGAAGCGGCTGCCGATTCAATGGCGGGTAAGCCGATTTCTCGCCACGCCGGAACAGCGGCATCCTGATGTTTCCCGCACCGTTTGATTATCACAAGCCAGCCGCTCTATCGGAAGCCGTCGAGATGCTCACCGCTCTGGGCGATGATGCTAAACTTCTGGCGGGTGGCCAAAGTCTGATTCCCGCGCTGAAGCTCCGTTTGACGAGCCCGCAACATTTGATCGATTTATCTGGCATCGCCGAGTTAAGCCAAATTGGCGTTGAAGATAACACACTCATTGTCGGCGCCATGGTTACGCACTGGCAGGTCGAATCGTCTCCGGTGGTCCGAAACGCACTTCCTTATCTGTCGAAGGTCGCTGCGCTTATTGCCGATCCTCAGGTCAGGAACAGAGGAACAATCGGCGGCTCCGTTGTTAACTCCGATCCTGCGGCTGACTATCCGGCGAGCATCGTCGCGCTCAATGCCGAAATGGTTTGCGTGAGCTCGAGTGGAACGCGCGTGGTTGCGGCGGCGGACTGGTTTCAGGGCCTGATGACGACCGCCATCGAAGACGGTGAAATCCTCACCCAGATCAGGATTCCCTTGCTGGCCAGCAATGTAGCTGCGACCTACTTGAAGCTGCCGCACCCAGCATCGCGCTTTGCCGTCGTCGGAGTGGCTGCGATTGCTCAAGTTACGCCCAGTGGCCAATGCGTGGATGCGCGGATCGGAATCACGGGGGTAGGGGCGAATGCGATTCGTGGTTTGCAGGTTGAAAAATTTCTTGTTGGTCATCCATTCGAGGAGCGGCGGATTGCAGATGCGAGCAATCTAGCTTGCGAAAGTCTCAATATCGAAGGCGACATGCATTTTTCTGCGCAAGACAAGCAAGAGCTCTGCCGCGTGTATGTCCGTCGTGCACTGATGCAGGTGAAACAGACGGCCGCGATGCGCTCCGTTTAACGGTTATTTCTGGCCGCGCAGGAGTGATAAACTGAGATCTACGCTTGGGGGTGTACTGCGATGCAAGTGGATGCAAATGGCCTCTCCTTCCGCGTCAAAGTTCAAGGATCTGCGACTGCGCCGACAATCGTATTGTCGAATTCGCTTGGGACCTCGTTGGAAATGTGGGACTCGCAGGTCGCTGCTTTGACGCGGGATTATCGGATCGTTCGGTACGATTGTCGCGGCCAAGGCAACTCGGCTGTTCCAGAAGGTTCGTATTCAGTGGCGCAGTTTGCGGGTGATATTCTGGCCATAATGGACGCTCTGGACATCGGCAAAGCGCACTGGTGCGGACTTTCGCTTGGTGGAATGATTGGACAATGGCTCGCGGCCAATGTTCCTTCCCGGTTCGACAAAGTCATTCTTGCAAACACAACTTGTTACTACTGCAGCCCGGCGTTCTGGCTTGATAGGATTCAGGCGGTTAAAGACGGGGGTATGGAATCGATTGCAGAGCGTGTCGTATCAGGATGGCTTACGGCAGATTTTCGCCAGAGAGAGCCGGTTATTGCTGAGCGAATGAAGGCCATGCTGCTGGCTACTTCCCAAGATGGTTATATCCAAACTTGTGAAGCCTTGAGTAGCCTCGACCAGCGCTATTTGCTTGCAGATATCAAGAACCCAACTTTGGTGATCGCAGGCGAACGGGATCTATCGACTCCGCTAAAAGACGCTGAGTTCATCGCAAGTCAAATTCCGAGTGCGAAACTCGCGGTGTTAGATGCAGCCCACATCTCTAATGTGGAGCAAAGCACGGCATTCTCTCAGGCCGTGCTCAAATTTCTGGGTCGGTAATATCCGGGAGATTTAGCATATGTCGACCAGCTCACCCTTTAGTCTTCATGAAAAGGTTATCTTGGTGACGGGCGCAGGTGGTGGGTTGGGCCGCCAGTTTGCCATGACGCTTGCGAGCGCCGGAGCGTCGATTGCTTGCCTTGATCGTGATGTGCGTGGTGCCAGTGAAACCGTCTCTGCGATCCAGCGATCCAGTGGAGTCGCAGACGTCTACATTGCCGATGTCTCCGAAGAGAATATCTTGAATGATGCGGTTCAAAGCATAATCAAAACATTTGGTCGGATCGATGTTCTCGTCAACAATGCGGGCATTAGCACGCGTCCGGTACGCATCCACGAGTTGCCTACCACGGACTGGGATAGAGTGATGAGCATCAATTTGCGAGGAACATATCTTTGCGCCAAGGCGGTGCTACCCTACATGATGGAGAAGGGAGGCGGATCCATCATTAATATTGCTTCCATAACGGGAATAGTCGGATTTTATCCCGGAGCGTCAGCCATAAGCGCAGCATATTCCGCTTCGAAGGGAGGCATGGCGAGTTTCACCCGACAACTGGCCGCAGAGTATGCCGCAGACAATATTCGTTGTAACGCTGTAGCGCCGGGTTTTCATAGCGGAACTGAACTCGGCGAGGAGCGGCGTGCCTTTGCGTCGATTTCCGAGACTCAATTGCTAAATGATGCCATCTTGCGTCGTACACCTTTCCGGCGGCTTGGAAGCCCCAACGAACTAGCCGGGTTAGTTCATTACTTGTCTAGCGATGCGTCCCTATTCATCACCGGCCAATTGATAGCGCACGACGGAGGTTGGACTGCGGCGTAAACGGGCGCGAGGATGCATTATCCTGCCCATGAGATGAGCTGCGCGTATTGGCTTTATATCGATAGACTTTGATCGTCCGGTCTCCGGTCAACGCGCCGCAAACGCGATAAGATCTGACGTGCTCCCTGCAAATTAGGCCAATCTGAACTGGAATTTCCACTTATGGTCCCCTGTTGGGGCGAGGAGCATTCCATGAAGGCATCGAAGTTCACGGAGGCGCAGATCGCCTTCGTTTTGCAGCAGGCGGAGGGCGGCACGCCGATTGCGGAGGTTTGCCGGAAGGCTGGCATCAGTGACGCGACGTTTTGCAACTGGCGGAAGAAATACGCCGGCTTATGCCATCGGAGATGAAGCGCTTACGTCAGCTCGAAGACGAGAATGTCAAGCTGAAACGGATTGTCGCGGACCTGTCCCTCGACAAGGCAATGCTGCAGGACGTGCTTTCAAAAAGCTTTGAGGCCTGGCCGCAAGCGCGAACTTGTCGACAAGGTCCGGTCGGAATGGAAGGTGTCGATCAGGCGCGCCTGTGCTCCTGTGTGTACCGAAACCTTATCCGAGTTGATGACGTGATGGAATCGCCTAAGCTGGCGGAATGATCGGGTTGCTTTGTTTCGTTCTGGCCGTCCTGGCCTCGCCATTCAAGTCGAAGTTGCGGCTTGAAGCTGAGAACGCGGTGCTTCGACATCATTTGATTGTCTTGAAGCGTAGGCTGCATGGTCGCGTCCGGCTCACGTACAACGACCGCTGGTTCTTTATCCAGCTGTATCGGTGGTGTCCGTCGATCCTGCGGGCCCTCATGATTATCCGTCCCGAGACGCTCGTGCGTTGGCATCGGGCGGGCTTTTGCTGCTATTGGGGGTGGAAGTCACGATCGCTGGGAGGACGGCCGCAGATCGAGACGGACCTGCGCGCGCTGATCCGGCGGATCAGCGTCGAGAACCCGCTTTCGGGAGCGCCGCGTATCCATGGCGAACTTCTCAAGCTCGGGTTTGAGCTCGCGCAGTCGAGCGTCGCCAAGTACATGATCACGCGGCGGGGCCGCCCAGTCAGGGAGGGCGTACCTTTCTGCGCAATCATGCCCCAGATATCGCGGCCATGGATTTGTTCGTTGCTCCGACCATTGGCTTCGACCTGCTCTATGCCTTCGTCATCGTTCGGCTAGACCGCAGAGACCTCGTCTGGATCAACGTACACAACAAACTCGACAGCTGAATGGATTGTACGCCAGTTAACAGAGGCCTTCCTTGGGACGAAGCCCCGCGCTACCTCATCCGCGATCGGGATCGGATCTATGGCGCCGTCGTCAAACGTTGACTGCGCGCCATGGGCATCCGAGACAAGCCGACTGCACCAGCCTCGCCCTGGCAGAACGGCTATGCCGAACAGCTGATTGGATCGATCCGGCGAGAATGTGTGGACCGCGTCATTGTCTTGGGCGAGGCGCATCTGCGCCGGACACTCAAATCCTATGCCGAGTATTACAACCGTGTCAGGACCCATCGATTTGTGAACAAGGATGCGCCGGTCTCTAGGCCGGTTCAGCGAACCGGTGTCATTTGTTCACGCGCCATTCTGGGCGGACTGCATCACCAATATGTTCGTGTTTAGGTTTATGGGATGGCCCGCCCCCTCCCAGCGGGACCGGCAGGTAGAATGCCGGTTCTGAGTCCCCAGTGAGAAGGAGCGGAGTCATGAAGATCGTGATGGTTGGCATCGACCTCGGCAAGAATCTTTGCAGTATGGCGGGGCTGGATGAGAGCGGAGCAATTGTCCTTCGGCGGCGGATGAAACGAGAGTCTGTGTTGCCGTTTACGGCACAGCTGCAGCAATGCATGGTGGCGATGGAGGCGTGCTGTGGGGCCCATCATCTTGGCCGGCAGATCGCTACACAAGGCCACGCTGTACGACTGATGTCAGCGGAATATGTCCGCCCCTATGTCAAGGCGCAAAAGAATGACGAGCGAGACGCGGAAGCGATCGCAGAAGCAGCCACCCGGCCGACAATGCGCTTTGTAGAGATCAAGAGCGAGGCGCAGCTCGAAGTGCAGTCATTGCATCGTGTCCGCGGGCGATTGGTTGCGGAGCGGACAGCATTGATCAACCAGTTGCGTGCGCTCTTGCTGGAGCGTGGCATCACTGCGCCTCAAGGGCGACGCAAGGTCGAACGGCTGCTTCCGGAGATTTTGGCGGACGAAGGTAACGGTCTTGGACCGCGTCTTCGTTCTTCATTTTCACCTCGATTATTATCCATTCTCGGTAATGTCACGCCAGCCAGTGCCTTTCATTACAACACTGCATGGGCGCTTGGATCTGCCAGAGCATCAGCCGATATTTGATACATTTTTATCCATCCCGCTAGTTTCAATCTCGAATGCGCAGAGGCGACCTGTTCAGAAGGCGCGTTGGATTGACACAATTTATCATGGCCTTCCAGAAAACCTTTTGACGCCGAAGCTGAAGACCCCATCTTACCTTGCATTTCTCGGCCGCATTTCTCCGGAAAAACGTCTCGACCGCGCCATTCACATCGCAGAGCGATGCGGCCTTCCCATCAAGATAGCGGCAAAAGTCGATGTGGCCGATCTCGGCTATTTTAGGAATGGCATCCGCCCGCTGCTGGAAAAGAAGCATGTCGAATTCATCGGCGAAATTTCGGACGCGGAAAAATCGGATTTTCTGAGCGGCGCGATCGCTTTGATTGGCCAGAACCCTTCGGCCTCGTGATTATCGAAGCTATGGCATGCGGTACGCCCGTGGTTGCCTACAATATAGGGGCGATCCCAGAGCTCATCGAGAATGGAGTAACGGGATTTGTGGTCGAGGACGAAATTAGCGCGGTAGGTGCCATCACAACATTTCCTCGATCTCGCGTGGCAAAGTGCGTTCAACGTTTGAGCAACGCTTCGAACCGTATGACGCTGGACTATCTGAGAGCCTACCAGAACGTTTGCCAGTCAAGGCGTCCAGAAAAGGGCGCTCCGCCGCGGCTGGTAACGAACTGAGTGTAAGCCGATCGGATATGAATCTGATTGCGCAAAATTAGAGGAAACTTGATGCTACGCCTCTGCAATTGATGCACACGTTCCAATCATGACCAATGTCGCGTTCGTCGGAGGTGTCCTGTGGTCGTTCTATCTCATGCAGCACGTGGCGCCATTTCGCCTCAAGAAACGCCGTTTTATATCCCTGCAATGGGCTCGATCGCGCGTCCGCGCCGAATACTCAAAGCGAATGACACCTTTGCTGTGGTAGACAATTACGGCGATATCGGCACCTCGTCAGATCCGGATGGAATTTTCAACTGCGACACTCGATACTTGTCCCGTCTGAAGCTGACGGTGAATGGACTGGAGCCGCTTTTGCTAGGTTCGACTGTGCGGGATGATAACACGGCTCTTATGGCAGATCTCACAAATTCGGATATCTACGTCAGAGACCAGCTTGTTCTTCCGAAGGATACCGTCCACATCATCCGAACGAGCTTTATCTGGCAGGGCCACTTTTACACTCGTTTTAGAATTTGCAATCACGGCAGCGAGCGCGTGTCGATCACTGTTTCACTCGCGTTCGCAAATGACTTTGCCGACATTTTCGAAGTGCGCGGGATGCGAAGAGTGCGGCGCGGGACTCGCCGCCCATCGGTCATCCGGGAGAACAGCGTCTATCTCTTCTATGAAGGCCTTGACGCTGAGGAGCGAAGTACATCGCTGTCTTTTGATCCTGTGCCGGACCAAATGGACGATGGCTATGCCGCATACGATATGACGCTGGATCCGAGGCAGCGTAAATCAATCTTTCTCACAGTAAAATGCAACGGCAAACCAGACGATCCGCCTGTGCCATTTCTTAAGGGAATGGCACAGGCCTCACGTTCACAGCGAAGGGAAAAATTGGACCACGTGGGAATCGGTACGTCGAGCGATGTCATCAATCAAATTCTGGCGCGATCGCTTTGGGATCTTCGGATGCTGACAACCGAGACCCCAGAAGGAGATTATCCCTATGCGGGCATCCCATGGTATTCGACGACGTTCGGTCGCGACGGCATCCTCACTGCGTTGCAGATGTTGTGGTGCAAACCACGGCTGGCGCAGGGCGTATTAACGCGACTGGCCGCGTTTCAGGCCAAATCGACCGATCAACTCAATGACGCTGAGCCTGGAAAAATTCTTCACGAGATGCGGGCCGGCGAGATGGCGCGCCTGCGCGAAATCCCGTTCGGACTTTACTACGGAAGTGTTGACGCCACACCGTTGTTCGTTCTGCTTGCGGGCGAATATGCCGAGCGCACCGGAGACATGGAAACGATTCGATCATTGTGGCCCAATATTCAAGCGGCGCTTATGTGGATCGACGAACACTCTGCGTTGGACGATCACGGTTTTCTCCGTTACTCCCGCAACAATACCGAAGGCCTTGTCAATCAGGGATGGAAGGATTCTTTCGATTCTGTATTTCATGCCGATGGGCGCCTCGCAGAGGGATCGATCGCTCTTGCGGAAGTTCAGGCATACGTCTATGCCGCCAAACGGTCGATTGCGAAGGCGGTACGAAAGCTCGGTTCTGCAGATCATGCCGATCGGCTCGAAGGAGAAGCGGAGACGTTGGCGTCGCATTTCGAAAAGGCTTTCTGGTGCGACGAGATAGATACGTACGCGATTGCGCTCGACGGCGAAGGAAATCCATGTCGGGTGCGGACATCGAATGCTGGTCATGTGCTGTTCGGTGGAATGGCATCGCCGGAGCGAGCGAAGCGGATCATCCAAGGCCTGATGACACCTCAATTCTTCTCAGGATGGGGAATTCGCACCGTCGCCGCTGGTGAGAATCGCTATAATCCGATGTCCTATCACAATGGGTCCATTTGGCCGCACGACAATGCGCTCATTGCTGTCGGAATGGCACGGTACGGGTATAAGATAGCCGCGTGCAGAGTGTTTGAAGCCATTAGTAGTACAGCATCCTATATGGACTTGCGCAGATTGCCGGAATTATTTTGTGGCTTTCGGCGGCGAAGAGGTCAGGCACCCACGTTATATCCCGTGGCCTGCTCGCCCCAGGCATGGGCCTGCGGCGCGCCGTTCGCCATGTTGCAAGCTTGTCTTGGGCTGGAGTTTCAACCTGAATGTAATTGTATTCGCCTCATCGACCCTATTTTGCCGCGATTTCTGAATATGCTTGTATTGCGCAACCTCGAACTTGGCGGTGCTAGGATCGATTTCGCTCTATACCGACATGAGGATAATGTTTCGCTTCAGATTTTGCGTAATCCGGACGGAATCGAAGTGTTTATAAGCCATCGCCGATCGCCAAGTTCGCCTTGATTACTTGAGATAGCGGTGTCCCTCGCACCAAGTAGAGACCTCGAAGGCCCGATGGACGGAGGAAAGGTTGTTAATTTCAAAGCGTGACCATGACGGTTCGATCATATTGATCTGCCCCCTTTGAAGTTCTCTAATCGCGCTCGTCAATAGCTTTTCTTCCACGACTGGGCGTTCTCGCCGGGCTCAGAGTTCTCTCCGCGGTCGATGGTCTGCATCGCCGCATGTTGGCGTCGGATGGTGGATCGGCCGAAGTGGTCCACGTGGTCATCATGGAAAGTTCGGTGATGCCACATTCAAAGGGACGGCCTGATCCGCGCCATGCGTCCCGGCGGGACGCGCTGTTGGAAACGTTGTCAGCGCAGCATGGATATGGTCATGCGGCCACAGCGCTCCAACGGAACGGGGTGTTTGTCTTCCACATTGCGTGGAGAATGACGGCGAGCTTCCGTGCCACAGCGACACGCGCTTTCTTGAAGCCGGCAACCTTGGCGAGCTTGAGGCCCCAGGCCTTGAGGGTCGAGAAGGCCTTGGTTCTGGTGAGTAACGTCGTGGCGGCCTCATAGAGATGCTTACGCGTCATCTGGTTTCCGTGTTTGGAGATCCGCCCATTCCGGCTGACTTCGCCTGACTCGTAGCGGCGCGGCGTCAATCCGAGATAAGCGCCTGCGCTCGACGATCGCTTGAAGCGCTCGGGATCATCGAAGACCGACGCAACCGATAGAGCTGTGATCGCGCCGACGCCCTGATCCTGACCTGATCCTGCCCCACCAAACTGGTCCATGCTGAGGGCAATTTTTTCGGGCATTCTGAACCCCACGAAGGGAGGATGCCATGAAGCGGAAGCGGTTTTCGGAGGAGCAGATTGCCTTTGCGCTGAGGCAGGCTGACAGCGGCACGCCGATCGAGGAGATCTGCCGCAAGATGGGGGTCTCAGAGCCGACGTTCTACCGGTGGAAGAAAGTTTACGCCGGCATGGGCGTCGCCGAGATCCGTCGGTTGAAACAGCTTGAAGACGAGAACGCGAAGCTGAAGCGGGTGGTGGCGGATCTCACGTTGGACAAAGCGATGTTGCAGGATGTCCTGCGAAAAAAATGGTAAGGCCCGCCGTCCGGCGCGAGATCGTGCACCATCTGCAGCAGGTCTACGATATCGGCGAGCGACGGGCCTGCAAGGCAACCGGCTTTCATCGATCCTCGCAGCGCTACAAGTCGCGCGGTGATCCGCAAACTGAACTGCGCATGCGGTTGAAGGATCTGGCGGCCAGTCGGGTCCGCTATGGCTATCGGCGTCTCCATGTGCTGCTGCTGCGGGAGGGCTATCGTTTAAACCACAAGCGAACCTACCGGCTGTATCGCGAAGAAGGGCTCTCCATCAGGTCGAAAATACCGAAGCGCAAGCGAGCCTGGCGCTATCGCTCGGGTCGGCCAGAGATCGCCGGCGTGAACCAATACTGGGCGATGGGCTTTATGTCGGATGCACTGTTTGACGGCCGCCCGTTCCGGCTTTTGACCATTGTCGATTGCCACACACGAGAATCGCTTGCGATCGTTCCGAGAACGAATTTTAGAGCCTTCCAGGTCGTCGATGTTCTTGAGCGGCTGGTAACGGAACGCGGCAAACCCCAGACTGTTCGTTGCGACAATGGCCCGGAGTTTGCCGGTAGAATGCTGGATCAATGGGCACACCTTAGCGGCGTGGAGATCGACTTCTCCAGACCCGGAAAGCCAACGGACAACGCATTTTGTGAAGCCTTCAACGGTCGTCTGCGCGCAGAATGTCTCAACGCATCATGGTTCCTGTCGATGGCTGACGCCATCGATCGACTCGACGAATGGAGGCGCCACTACAACAACGACAGACCCCATACCTCGCTCTGCAACTTGACCCCGAACGAGTTCGCACGACAAACTCAAATAGCCCGAGAAATTGCCTAGGACCTGGACCACAAAACGGGGCAGCTCCAAGCAATTTCTAAACTAACATTCCAATCGGACCACTCCGTGGGGGCCGGTCACGAGCGGCGCTCGAATTGCAGCTTCCATTGATTTTTTCGCCTAGGCGCCGACATCGTTACCGAATGAGCAGGCCTGAAGATCAGCGCATGGGCATCGGCCGGAAAGACCGACCGGGTGACTGGCGTCGCGGGCGCCTCGAAACAGGTTTCATGGACATTGTTCATCGAGACCTCCGTGCCTATGAGCGTTGGGGCTGATAATTGGCTTCCGCGATGTCCTCGTGGACGAGCAACCTGCCCGCGGCGGCACCGCGCCGCGGGCCGAGTCAGCGGGTGGCCAGATGATCAGGCCGTCTGCGTGTGCTCGAGTCTTTTGTTGTCGTTGACGGCGTTGATCGGGATCTGGCGAGGCCTCATTGTTTCGGGGACCTCACGCACGAGATCGATCTTTAGCACGCCGTCTTCGAACGAGGCGCCCTTTACCTGGACGTATTCGGCCAGATTGAACTGCCGCCGGAACGGACGCGCAGAGATACCCTGGTAGAGGTACTGGTGCATGCCCTCTCGGTCTTGCGACCTTCCACGGTAAGCACGTTCTGCTCCGCCACAACGGATACTTCGTCTGGCGAGAATCCGGCCAGGGCGAGCGAGATCCGGTAGCTATCGTCACCGGCTCGTTCAATGTTGTAGGGCGGGTAGTTACCGCCCGCCCACTCGGCGGAATCCTCCAGCAGATCGAACAGGCGATCGAAACCAACAGTCGAACGCCATAAGGGGGCAAGATCAAAGGTGGTCATAGCCACATCCTCCTCTTGAGCAACATGGTTACGACGCCGGACACTGTGCCCGGCGCCCGATCACCGGACCCTATAGAAGGCGCCCGGTGCAGCGCAGTTCCGCGCGTGCGCCAATGAAATTAGAAGCGGCTTCAGCCGTTTCAAGAGGCGTGTTCAAGCTCTTGCGCCGGATGTGAAGCAAACCAATTTACTTCTCGCGACCCGAAAGGCCGCGCTCCTCGGACCATGACGAATTCAGGAATATCGGAGGCTCGACCATGCCAGGATTACAGGTGAGGGATGGTCTCGTCGATGTGGCCCTGCAGGACTCATTTCCCGCGAGCGATCCGCCGGCATTCGTCGCTGGCGGCGTCGTGATCGGACGGCCGTTTCGAAGGGAAACTTTCTATGGCTTTGGGTCCGCCGACGCTCGAAGCGGTAGCGGAGTCGGCATTCGAATGCAGAGGTCGCGTCCAAAGCGCGCAAGGAAAGTGCCGAGCCGGCCGACTTCAGAGCAACTCACTGAAAAAGGAGCAGGAGGATGAAGATCGCGCAAGTTGCTCCGCTTTTCGAAAGCGTGCCGCCGAGGCTCTACGGCGGAACGGAGCGGGTTGTTTCGTACTTGACCGAAGAGCTGGTCAGGCAGGGACATCAGGTAACGCTGTTTGCGAGCGGGGACTCCATGACGTCCGCGGAACTCGTCGCCTGTACGCCGCAGGCGCTACGCCTCGATCCGGATGCCCGCGATACGATCCCCCATATGATGGTCATGCTCGACAAGATTCGAGAGCGCGCTGACGAATTCGACATCTTGCACTTCCATATCGACTATCTGCATTTCCCCCTGTTCCGGGCGGATGCTGGCCGCAGCCTGACCACGCTGCACGGCAGGCAGGATCTGGCCGACCACCTGCCCTTCTATGTCCGGTTCTCGGAGATGCCGTTGGTCTCGATCTCGGATTCGCAACGGATTCCACTGCCGAAGGGAAACTTCGTTGGCACGGTTTATCACGGCCTGCCGCTCGATCTGTACAAACCAACATTCGATTCCAAGGGGGGCTATCTGGCCTTCCTGGGCCGCATCTCGCCGGAGAAGCGGCCTGACCGCGCCATCGAGATCGCGCGGAAGGCCGGTCTTCCACTGAAAATTGCAGCCAAGGTGGATAAGGTGGACGAGGCATATTTCCGTGAGACCATCGAGCCTATGATCGACGGAAGGCAGATCGAATATATCGGAGAGATCAACGAGAGCGCCAAGAGCGAATTTTTGGGCCAAGCCGCCGCCTTGCTGTTCCCGATCGATTGGCCTGAGCCTTTCGGTTTGGTGATGATTGAGGCGATGGCCTGCGGTACGCCTGTCCTCGCCTTCCGCGGCGGATCAGTCCCTGAAATCATTGATAAGGAAGTAACCGGCCACATCGTATCAAGTGTCGAGGAGGCGGTTGCCGCCCTTCCCACCGTTCTAGCCCTTGATCGAAGGGGCATCCGCAGGCGCTTTGAGGAGCGCTTTTCGTCGGCGCAAATGGCGACGCAGTACGTCAAACTGTACCAGAAGTTGCTGATCGGGCCGGAGGCGCAAAAACGTGCGCCGGTCGTTGCGGCGCATGCACTCAATGCGCACGTCCATGGCCGCAAAGCTGAAGCGGCGGCTACGGCCCCGCACAAGCCCTCCTGAAGAGGGGATGTCGCTGTCCGCCCGCTCATGGGGCCCGTAAGGAGCCATCGGTTTCTGGCCCGGCGGCGCACGTTCAGCTTGGAACATTTTCGCGGGTTTCTCATTCCTAAGGCGTTGCCAACCTTCGACCGACTGGTCGCCGATTTCTGGGGCCAGTCGAGTAGGGTTGCCGGCGGTTTCTGCCCATTTTGCTCAGAGGAGGAATTGGATATGGAACACGACCGCTTTAGCGCCTGGCGACTCGCTCGGCTCATCTCAAGCACTGACTGCTGCCCACCACGCCCCAAGCCTGATCGTGCTTCGATCAAGCCCGCGTCAGGAGCGTGCACGCTTGAGGAGGGCTAACCATGTCATTTGCCGCAGCGCTTCCCGCCATCCGATCGGAGGGTGGTCTTTCTCGTTATCTGACGGAGATTCATAAGTTTCCGCTTCTTTCAGCATCGGAAGAAGCCACGTACGCCCAGCGCTGGCGAGATGACGGCGACCGCGATGCCGCCTACCAACTAGTGACAAGTCATTTGCGGCTCGCCGCAAAGATCGCATTGCAGTACAAGCGTTACGGCCTGCCAATCGCGGACCTGATCTCGGAGGCCAACGTCGGACTGATGCTGGCTATCAAGCGATTCGATCCGGAAAGAGGGTGTCGGCTGGCGACTTATGCCGCGTGGTGGATCAAGGCGTCGGTGCAGGAGTATATTTTGAGATCCTGGTCGCTCGTCAAGCTCGGAACCACCCCGGCGCAGAAGAAACTGTTCTTCAACCTCCGCAAGCTGAAGAGTCGCATCGGTGCGCCGGAAGAAAGAGATCTGTCGCCGGAACACGTCAAGTACATCTCTGAACATCTTCAGGTGGGAGAAACTGAGGTCAGGGAGATGAACGGCCGGATGCGTGGCGACATCTCACTAAACGCCCCGCTCAGCGTTGCCGGCGAAGGCGATGAATGGGAAGATTGGCTGGCCGATCCCTGTCCAGACCCTGAAAGCCTGCTTCTGGAGGGGAGCGATCGTGAGCAGAAAAAGACGGCCCTCGATCAGGCGCTTGCTGAATTGTCAGCGCGCGAGCGTTCCATTCTCGAAGCGCGCTTTCTCACCGAAGAGCCAAAAACGCTCGATGAGTTGGCAGCGGTTTTCCATGTTTCGCGCGAAAGAATCCGGCAAATCGAACAGCGTGCGCTCCAGCGCCTCAGGGCGAAGATCGGCGCTCGCTTAAGGCATCAGATGCAGTTCGGCCTGCATCGTTGTAGGTGACGCTCGCCGGCTGCTGATTGGCTGTAACGCAGGTCAGCAGCCGGTGCAGATGTCGGGTACCATCCGCTCAGCTGAGAAGTCACGACCCTTGCGGTTCTCCTGGTTCGTCCTGCGACCACTCGCTGCGGCTCGCCGGAATCGACAACGACCTGCTGCGTCGTCCCCGCCGACCCGCGCGCGTTGCGCAGAGAATCAAATTCTTTAGCGTTCAATTCAGAGGCCATCCAAAGCGCAATGGCGGTTACCAAGAATCTTCTCATAGCTCATTCTCGTTCACGATCTCCCGGGCGTGACGCCAGGGGCCTCGCGAATAAACCTGGAGCGATGCCGCTTAATTTCAATCGCCTTGAACCAGCGAGATGAAGATCGGGCATCTCTACGAATCGAGGATGTACCTTTTAACTAGCCGCAGAACAGGCGTGCGTCCCTGATCCCGTCGAAGATGAACTGTGACGCCAAGGCCGCCAGGATCACGCCGGCAAGCCGGGCGATGACATTCGAGCCGGTCGTCTTGAGGATACGATGCAGGAGATCAGTGAAGATCATTCCGAGATAAGTCAGCAATAGACACAGAAGCATGGATACGAGAACGACAACAGACTTGGTAAGGTCGCCGGTTGCCTGTCCCATAAGCAGGACTACGGCTGTCAGCCCCGCTGGACCGGCTATCACCGGAAATGCCAAAGGAAAGATCGCAATATCGCCGGGCTCAAGGGCTTCCCGCCGTTCTCCGGCTGTCAGGGTCGAAAGGCCGGCCGAATGGCCGAAGATCAGTTGAACCGCCTGCAATAGCAGGAGGACCCCTCCCGCAAAACGAAAGGCCTCGAGTGAGACGTGGAGAGCGCGAAGCAACCCTGTCCCGAAGAGGGCAAATCCAAATAGAACCCCGCCAGCAATCAGCGTTGCGCGCGCCGCCAAGCGAAACCGCTCGGGACGGTGTACACCACCCGTCAAACCTCCGAACACGATCGCCGTGTCGACGGGCCCGATCGCCACAAACAGGGTGGCAAAGGTCGTGAGTGCAAATTCAGCGACAGACATCAGAGCACCATCTTTGAAACCTTACTCAGGTTTTCAAGTTCGCGCAGATGATCAGGCGAATCACTCTTACCTGCCCTCAGACGGGAGAAAAGGCCGATACGCTAATGCCGGGTCCTTCCGACGATGAACAACACGGCGACCGCTACCGTTCCGTGCAATGCCCGGCCTGTGGGTGGTTTCATGCGGTCCACGTTGAAACGGGCAGGGTGCTTGGCCTGGCTGACGACGAATGGTGAAAGCCGGCGCCTGACCGCGGGGTAACGCCTTGGCACTCCGGCGCCGCGAGTGACAAAAATTTTTCGTCCGCCTCTTGAAGGGCCTTTTCCTGCTTCCTAGGTGGTTTTCCGCCCCGGGGCCGGTTCCCGGACCCGGTTTTGGACATCGCTGAACTGACAAGGAGGATGTGCATGCATTTCCGTCCACTGCACGACCGCGTGCTCGTGCGTCGCATCGATGCCGAGGAGAAGACCGCCGGCGGCATCATCATTCCCGATACCGCGAAGGAGAAGTCGCAGGAGGGTGAGATCGTCGCTTCTGGCCCGGGCGCCAGGAATGAGCAGGGCCAATTTTTCCCGATCGACGTCAAGCCCGGGGACCGGGTCCTGTTCGGAAAATGGTCCGGCACCGAGGTGAAGATCGACGGTCAGGATTATCTGATCATGAAAGAGAGCGATCTTCTCGGCGTTATCGACAAGACCGGTTCGGTCAAGAAGGCCGCCTGATCACAATGCAAGATGACAGTCATTAAGAGAAAGGAGCAGGAAAATGGCTGCCAAGGACGTGAAATTTTCTACGGAAGCCCGCGAGCGAATGCTGCGGGGAATAGATACGCTGGCGAATGCGGTGAAGGTCACGCTCGGTCCCAAGGGTCGCAACGTTGTGATCGAAAAATCCTTTGGCGCACCGCGCATTACCAAGGATGGTGTCACCGTCGCCAAGGAAATCGAGCTGGAGGACAAGTTCGAAAACATGGGCGCGCAAATGGTGCGCGAGGTCGCTTCAAAGACCAATGACCTTGCGGGCGATGGTACCACTACCGCCACCGTGCTCGCACAGGCCATCGTCAAGGAAGGCACGAAATCAGTCGCCGCCGGCATGAATCCGATGGATCTGAAGCGCGGCATCGATCTTGCGGTCGAGGCGATTGTCAAGGACCTGAAGGCGCATGCCAAGAAGATCACCTCCAATGAGGAGATCGCGCAGATCGGCACCGTCTCCGCCAACGGTGATACCGAGATCGGCCGCTTCCTTGCCGATGCCATGAAAAAGGTCGGCAACGAGGGCGTTATCACCGTGGAGGAAGCCAAGAGCCTCGATACGGAACTCGAGGTGGTCGAAGGTATGCAATTCGACCGCGGCTATGTATCGCCCTATTTCGTGACCAATGCCGAAAAGATGCGGGCCGAGCTCGAAGATCCCTATATCCTTATCCACGAGAAAAAGCTGTCCAGCCTGCAGCCAATGCTGCCGTTGCTCGAAGCCGTCGTGCAGTCCGGCAAACCGCTGCTGGTCGTGGCCGAGGATATTGAAGGCGAAGCGCTGGCAACCTTGGTTGTCAACCGGCTGCGCGGCGGCCTGAAAGTCGCGGCCGTGAAGGCACCGGGCTTCGGTGATCGCCGCAAGGCCGTGCTTGAGGACATCGCGATCCTCACCGGCGGCACGGCGATCTCGGAGGATCTCGGCATCAAGCTCGAGAACGTCACGCTGAAGATGCTTGGCCGCGCCAAGAAGGTCGTGATCGACAAGGAAAACACGACCGTCGTCAATGGCGCCGGCGCCAAGAAGGACATCGAGGCGCGCGTCACTCAGATCAAGGCGCAGATCGAGGAGACCACTTCCGACTACGATCGCGAGAAGCTGCAAGAGCGGCTAGCCAAGCTCGCCGGCGGCGTTGCGGTGATCCGCGTCGGCGGCGCGACCGAGGTTGAGGTCAAGGAGCGCAAGGATCGTGTCGATGATGCGATGCATGCGACTCGGGCGGCGGTCGAAGAAGGCATTCTGCCCGGCGGTGGTGTCGCGCTGCTGCGCGCGTTGAAGGCGCTCGACGGCATCAAAACGTCGAATGCCGACCAGAAGGCTGGTATAGACATCGTACGTCGCGCCATCCAGGTGCCAGCCCGGCAGATCGTGCAGAATGCCGGCGAGGACGGCTCGCTGGTTGTCGGCAAGCTGCTTGAGAACTCCAGCTATAATTGGGGCTTCAATGCCGCAACTGGCGAATACCAGGATCTTGTCAAGGCCGGCGTGATCGATCCCGCCAAGGTCGTCCGCACCGCGCTGCAGGATGCGGCGTCCGTCGCGGCTCTGCTGATCACCACCGAGGCGCTGGTCGCCGAAAAACCAAAGAAGTCCGAACCGGTTGCCGCAGCGCCTCCGATGGACTTCTGATCGACACCGAGCCCGGCCGTGAACGGCCGGGCTTTCCTACCCACAACCAGGAGAAAGGACGCACAAACACCAGGGAGCCCTCAGATGAGCACACGCATGCAATCACGATCGCGCAAGAGCGGGGCGGCTGTACTGCATTGGCTCATGTTCGCCCTCAGCCTTCTGACGATCGCATGGATCAGTTTTTCAACGATAGGAGGATGAGATGATCAGCAATCCCTCACTCGGCTCCGTTCGTGCCGAGAAGTCGCAAAGCCGTATCCGCAGAATTGTCGCATGCGCCGTCGCAATGGCGACCATGCTTATGCCGCTGGGTGCCTGGGGCATGGATAGCACGCCCAAGCCGGCGCTCGACAGATCTGGCAACCTGCTGCCGCTTCCGCCCATTCCTTATCTGGAATCGATGCGCTGGATGAAACCTAGCGGTCCGGTATTCAAAACCGATACCCTGCTATTCCCAGACGGTCCCCAGCCCGGCCTTTTTCAAATTCCATCCGGCTATGAGCGCGGCCAGCCGAGAGTGAGCTGAGCCCGCAATATGGCGCGAC
>CDFE01042473.1:0-21558 GCA_000826465.1 Acanthamoeba mauritaniensis | reverse complement strand
CGGCTGCGGCGGCCTTGGGCCGCCGCGCTGCGGAGGTCCTTCTAATGTTCACGCAGACGGTGCTTGCGCTCGTGTTGCTCAGCCACGCGGTTGCTGCGTGGGCCATCCCGATCATCGCCCTGCAAGTGCAGCCGGAGTCCACGTCGTGAAAACGAGCCGCATTCTATTGTTGGGATTTCTCGTACTGACCCTGACGGGAAGTCATCTTGCGACCGCGCAAGTGCCTGATCTGAAGAGGGGCAGCCCGGTCCCCACCCTCGCGCCGTTGGTTCGCCAGGTGACTCCAGCGGTTGTGAATATTTCCGTGCATGGCCGAGTGCGTGAGGATAATCCGCTCTACCGTGATCCAATCTTTCGCGAGTTCTTTGACGTCCCGAAGCAGCTCGAGAAAGAGATCAACGCCACCGGCTCAGGTGTCATTGTGGATGCGCAGCGCGGCTACGTACTCACGAACGCACACGTCGTCCAGGGCGCTTCAACTGTGCAGGTGACGACGAAGGATAACCAAAAATTTTCCGCAAAGGTCGTCGGGCGGGATTCGCCAACGGATGTCGCGGTGCTTCAGATCCAGAACCCCGTTGGACTGCAGGCGATTTCTTTTGGAGACAGCGACACGCTCGAAGTCGGTGACTTTGTGCTTGCGATCGGCAATCCCTTTGGCCTCGGCCAGACAGTTACCTCCGGACTCGTCAGCGCGCTAGGGCGCACCGGCCTCAGCAAGCAAGGTTATGAGGACTTCATCCAGACCGATGCCGCTATCAACCCGGGCAATTCTGGGGGGGCCTTGGTGAGCCTGCGTGGCGAACTGGTCGGTATCAACTCAGCCATTATCTCGCCGGCTGGCGGCAATGTCGGGATCGGCTTTGCGATCCCGGTTAATATGGCGCGGCGGGTGATGGAACAAATCATCGCGACAGGGCGCGTCGAGCGCGGCCGCATCGGCATATCGTTGCAAGATGTTCAGAAGGGACGCAACGGCGGCGCTGTTGTCGCTGACATCTCGCCGGATTCTCCTGCTGAAAAAGCTGGCCTCCGCAAGGGGGACGTAGTCACCATGGTCGATGATCATCCAGTGCGTTCGGCGGCGCAGTTGCGCAACACTGTCGGCCTCGCCCGGATCGGCCAAGAGCTCAAACTGACTGTACAACGCAATGGCTCGCTGTCGAATGTGATGGTTAGAGTCGCCCCGCAACCGAAGTCGAATAATGCGTCGACGTCACTTATCCAGTGAGTCCGCGCTGACGGTGCCGGGAAAGATGCTGGCGGTCGATGGACCATAGTAAGTTACGTCTATCCGGCGAGAATTGTAACGATTGAACCGCGACGCCAGGTGACAGGGAGAGCGCGAGGCGCTGCGGAGGTGGGCGACCGATAGGAACAAAGGCCTATCGTTTGTGTTCAGTCGGGCAGGGTCTAGCGAGCGGCGCGAATGCGGCGACGTTCTAGTCGTCGATGAGGAAGGTTTGGAGCTCTTGGATGTTCGGGCCGTGCAGGAAGAAGCTGCACGCGCTCTGGCGGGCTTCGCTTGGGATGCGGCACGGTGCTCTGCAGGCACTGATAGTCATCCACTGGTAATCGAAGTGCGCGACGATGCCGGCCCCGTGATGAACGTTCGGTTCGCATTCGAAATCGCACTAGAGCACTCGGGTGCCGTGAAGAAAGCAGTGAAGAGGGCCGGTACCAGTGGTCGAAAAGTGGAGCGCCGACCTAGTCGCTACCGTTGGGAGGACGCCGGGCAGTGAGCCGGCGACGGTGGCCGTCGGTGAGCTCGGGTCCAATGTCGACAACTTCGAGGAAGTAGTGAGCGACGTCACTGTTGAAGCCGATGAAGTCCCACCTCGCGTCGGCCTCACGGCTGGCAATGCCGGTGAAGCGTGCCGGTTGGCACTCTGGATCTTTCGCCTTGGCTGGCACCGGCTATGGCGATGCGGCGCGGCTTCATAGCCTCCGGCACCTCACGCTGTAGCTCGATGATCAACAGCCCGTTCTCGAAGCGAGCACCCTTGATCTCGACGTGGTCCGCAAGGGTGAACTGGCGCTTGAACGAACGCGTCGAGATGCCGCGATGCAGGAAGGTCTTATCTTCCTTCTCGGTGTGTGTACCGAAAACCTTATCCGAGTTGATGACATGATGGAATCGCCTAAGCTGGCGGAATGATCGAGCTGCTCTGTTTCGTTCTGGCCGTCCTGGCCTCGCCATTCAAGTCGAAGTTGCGGCTTGAAGCAGAGAACGCGATGCTTCGACATCAGTTGATCGTTTTGCGGCGCAAGATGCGCGGTCGGCCACGGCTGACGAACAACGATCGTTGGCTTTTTATCCAGCTGTATCGGTGGTATCCGTCGATCCTGAAGGTTCTCACAATCATCCAGCCCGAGACGCTGGTGCGTTGGCACAGGGCCGGCTTTCGTCGCTATTGGCGGTGGAAGTCGCGCCCACTGGGAGGGCGACCGCAGATCGAGACGCAGCTGCGCGTGTTGATCCGGCGGATGAGCGTCGAAAATCCGCTTTGGGGGTGCACCACGCATCCAGGGCGAACTGCTCAAGCTCGGATTTGAGGTCGCGCAGTCGAGCGTCGCCAAGTACATCGTCAAACGACGGGGACCGCCCAGCCAGGGATGGCGCACCTTCTTGCGTAACCACGCGCCGGACATTGCCGCCATGGATTTGTTCGTTGTCCCGACTATCGGTTTCGGCCTGCTTTATGCCTTCGTCATCGTTCGGCTCGACCGCAGAGACCTCGTCTGGATCAACGTCACAGCAAATCCGACGGCAGAATGGGTTGCACGTCAACTAACCGAGGCATTTCCCTGGAATGAGGCTCCGCGCTACATGATCCGAGATCGGGATCGCATCTTTGGCACCATCGTAAGACGCCGATTGCGCGCCATGGGCATCCGGGACAAGCCCGCTGCACCAGCTTCACCTTGGCAAAATGGCTTCGCTGAACGGATGATCGGATCGATCCGGCGCGAGTGTGTGGACCACGTCATTGTCTTGGGTGAGGCGCATCTGCGCCAGATACTGCGATCGTACGCATGCTATTACAACGACATCAGAACGCATCCGGTCACTGGATAAAGACGCGCCGGTCTCTCGCCCAGTTCAGCCGACCGGAAGCATTAAATCGCATCCTATCCTTGGCGGACTTCACCACCACTACGTCCGAGCTTAAGTTTTCGGTACACACAGGCATGATCTCGATCAATAATTTCGGGCTGGGATTTCCGGAAACGCCGTTTGGTGGCACCAAGGAATCCGGCCACGGATCCGAAGGCGGCACGGAGGCCCTGGAGGGCTTTCTCAATACAAAATTCATCAGTCAGATGAATTTTTGAACAGCCAGTTGTCCCTTGCTGAAAAGGTTCCGACAGCTCCAGGGTGAGCGCTTAGGCCTGACGCGAGATTTCCTGCTCGACTACGATCCTCAAGGGCGGTAGTGCGCGCTGCACGGTGTCCCACACGAATTGGGCTGCGACATCTTCATAGTCGTGGCGATAGACATTCCCTGCGCCAGCCATCTGTTTCCATGCGATGGCGGGATGTCGCTCCTTTAAATCTTCCGGCAAGCGCCGCGATGCTTCAGAGATAATTTCCAGGCAGCGCGTGACGGCATAGACCGTGCATATATCTTCCTTGAAGGCATCGCGGTCAAAGCCAGCAACGAATCCCGTCGCGAGGTCTATGTGGTGCAGAATATCTCGGAGTGCCGTGTCTGCAGATTTAGAAGGCATAGATGGCGTCGGCCGTCGCGGCGGGACGGACATAGGGTTTTAGGTTTTCGCGGCTCACGACGTCCACGGGACCGTCGAACAGACCAGCAATATATTCCTTAAGGTCTACGTAATCGAACACAGTGATATGAGCCTCGGGATCAATCTCGACCATGATATCAATATCGCTATCAGGCGTGTCCTCGCCTCGCGCCACCGAGCCAAACAAGGCAGCATGCCGCACGCCACGCGTGCGCAGGGCTTTCTCGGAACGTCGTAAGGTTTCAAGGGCTTCAAGGCTATTCATGTCATCTAATATAGCATGGTGGAGTGATTTACGGGAGAGGCAGAAAGCCCTGTGTGTACCGAACATGCGCGATTATTTGCAGGTAAAATTCCCTGTTTCGGCTCGAAAATTCCCGGTTCTCTGAAAAATCTTGCCTGATAAATTGCGTAGGGAATTGCGGGAGAAGTCGTTGCAGCGCAGAGGGTTCTCGCTAAGAAACCACCCCTTACAACCTCGAAATCGCAAAAATCCCTGTAAAATTCCCTGTTAGCTGGGAATTTGCATGGAGACGGGTGCGATCAGCACTGTCTCGCCAGCCAGCCAGTGCGTGTTTCGGAGAATTTCGCTGTTAGTTGCGAAAAAGGGCCGCCAATGGCGGGCTTTTCATGCGAGAGCATTCTCTGCAGAGACCGTTTTTCCGCCAACCTGACTGAAATTGGCCAGTATTCTCCGACCCTCTCACAAAATATTCCCGTTTTTAGAGAACCTAAACCAGAGACGGGTTCGATCGCATTGAATGCTGGCCAGAATGGCGACAAATTTCCGTCTCAACCGCCCTTACTTATTTTGACCCAGATAATTGGCAAAGCAGCAGCGCACCACCGTGGGCTCTTACCCTATTGCGCTTCTAGTTTTGCGTTGCGCCTCAAATGCAAAGGCTTAGCACCTTAATGCGGCAGGCGCTGGCCTTGGGCCGTCCTGAGGGAGGCGCTTCTCGTTTCACGGTAACCAGAGGCTCCCTTTCCTTCTTGCCCTTACGCGGCTTCGGCTCGTAATCGCCGGCAATCACCATGGCCCAATAGGTACGCTTGCCGCTTGCATCTTTAGCGCTCGCAATCCCAACGCGGGAGGCATTCTGCAACAGCAGATTCTTGCGGTGCCCGGAAGAGTCAATCCACTGGCCGAGCGTCTTCTCGAAACTTTCGTAACCATAGGCAACGTTCTCGGCGGCGCGCCCCGCTCGCGCCGGCGCAACCCGCTTAGTGAATGGGCCAAGCACCTCGTGACTAAGGTCATTCTTCGCCGCCATGGCTCGTGCCTGCTCCAGCGCAATGCGGTCGAGCGTTGCATCGCGCACGACACGGGGCTCGCCATGCTTGAGGCGAAAGCTGGAAATCAGTTCGGCCGGGGACTCGGCCGCCATTGCGGGTGCGGCAAGCAGTAAGAAGCTTGCGGTTACCCTACCAACTATACGCAATGTAATTATCGTTCGAACGTCCATTGCTCTGCTCTTCAGCATCCCTTACCTCGGCAGCGACACGCACTACCTTATCATCAACGGGTATCACCTTTCATCGGCGCACGGCCAGATCGACGCGATTGACTCATATCTCGCCGCACCCGAATGACCCTGAATGTTCGGCATCGCTGCGCCCGCATCGTCGTGATTGGCGCGAAATGGCAAGACTGCGTCTCACCAATTGCACAGAAATGGTTCCTGATCAGCTTTTGCTGAGGGTGGGGAGCCGCATTTGCTGTGCGAGCGGTATGCTCGGGGCGTCTCTTCGGATGTGAGATGAAGCACAAAGAAGGGGCTCATATGAGATTCCAATCGGCGTTGCAGTTGCCGTATCTGCTGTTCAATTCTACGCGGCTTCGCAGATTTGCGACGAGGGTAAGCAAACCGGTGCAGAAGCCAATGAAGAAGCGATTTCTTTGTCTGGGACTATCCTCCGTGCTCGCGATTGCGTTTCTTTCAGTGCAAGCGCACGCGCAGGAGCCCGAAAGAATCGTTAAGGCGATGTCCGACTATCTCGCGAGTGCGAAAGCGGTCACGCTGACATACGATTCTGACATAGAGGTGATCACTCCCGAGCTTCAGAAGATTCAGTTTGCAAGTTCCGGTCAGATAATCCTAAGTCGTCCCAACAAATTGCGTGCGACCCGTGTTGGCGGCTATGCCGATGTTGAACTGACGTTTGACGGCAGCAAGCTTACGGTGTTTGGCAAAAATATCGACGCGCTTGCTCAGGTCGATGCACCTGGTTCGATTGACCAGCTTGTCCACCGATTGCGCGACGAACTCTCGATCGCTGTTCCGGGGGCTACTTTCCTGTTGTCCCGTTCTTATGATGAGCTGATGATGGATGTGCTTGATGTTAAATACATCGGGCGCGGTGTGGTCGATGGCGTCGAATGCGAGCACCTTGCCTTCCGTAATCAGGATACGGATTGGCAGCTTTGGGTAGAGGTCGGCAGCAAACCCATCCCTCGGAAATATGTCATTACCAGCAAAGCTGTCGCGGCAGCTCCTCAGTACACTTTGCGGATAAAAGAATTTCGCACGGATGTTGATCTGGCGGCCGATGTGTTCGCAATCAAGGCGCCTGCATCGACCAAGAAAGTTGCGATCACGGACCTGTCGGCCATTGATGAAGTGCCGCACGGCATCATCCCAGGAGGAAAAAAATGAACCGCGCGATGTATCGGATTTTCCAGTTCGGTGCTGCTGGTATTGTTTTCGTCACCTGCCTGCTAATTCGTGATGTCGCTCCTGACAGGAGTTCCGCATCGCTCGTCAGCAGCGCGAACGCCATCATCGGCCGCCCGCTTACGCCGGTGAGCTATGCTGGCGTGGCTCGGCGCACGACGCGTCGGGCCGTGGTGGCTGGCGCTGCGGTTGGGGCGGCCGCGGTTGCTCCTGTGGTCGTCGCTCCGGTCCCGACTTGCGTACAGGCCGTGGATGTTTACGGACGTATCTATCTTCGGTGTCCGTAAGCGCAAATAGAGGGGCTGCCGGTGCTTGACATCGGCAGCCTTCGGTCAAGCGCAACCAATCTTGGACGAGGATTTGCTGCATTCTGGCAGGTCCGGATTGGATGATAGCGGGGTCTCGTAAATCGATATTCTATGAGTTCGAGTGACGTCGTCTCGATCCCGCATCCGGCGTTCATCGCGGAACGGATCAATCCGGCTGCATCGGCTCAAGGCAAAGCTGGCGGTGCACGAGGGTGGCAAACACATCACATATCTTCGGTCCCATGAAGCCTGTTCAAGCACCTTCCCTGTACTCAGTGCGTGCGGCGATTGCTGCTTCACTGCACTATGGTGACGCAGCCCTTCAACGTGCAGCGCTCCAGCTCGGGATGAGCCCGCGCTCGTTACAGCGCCATCTCGCCTGGATGGGCGCCAGCTACAGCGACATGGTTGCGGAGGTGCGCCTCGATACAGCCTGCCACCTGCTGCTTGAATCCAACAAGCGCATATCGGAGATCGCGCTGCGTCTCGGCTATGCCGGAACGAGCAGCTTCAGCCGTGCTTTCATGCGTTTGACCAAAATGCCGCCCGTGATCTATCGGCGGAAGCGAACCGTTCAAGGAAATGACAGGTCCAGGCTCAGGAAAGAGCCGGATGCAGGAAATCAGCGCAAGCCGTTACTGTTGGCGCGAAATGGCAAGACGTCTTCCTTGCCAAGCGGGAATACCGTTGCAATCCCCCGGCAAGGGAAAAAGTAACGCTATAACGGCACTGACTGCGACAGGACAAACGATGTTCATCATTCTCGTCAGCTACCTTGTCCTCGTCTGGCTGGTATTTTCAAAGTTCAAGCTGATACGTCTGACCTGGCCGTCCGGGATCGTCGCGGGCCTCGCAGGCGTTCTCATTCTCGCAGCTTTCGTGGCGATGCTGAATTATCTCACCCCCACCGGGCGCGTTGTAATCGTATCCCGCGTGGTGGAAGTGACGCCGAACGTCAGCGGCGAGGTGATTGCGATCCCTGTTAGACCGAACATGCCAGTCAAGGCGGGCGCGGTTTTGTTCGAAATTGACCCGACGCCATTTCGATACAAGGTTCGTCAACTTGAAGCCGCATTGGTGGCCGCTCAGCATCAGGCCGAGGTGCTGAAGGCGAATTATGATCAGGCGAGTGCGAATGTAGCGGGTCTCGAAAAGCAGACTGCGTTTCATGAAAAGAGGTTGAATGATATCGCCGCTCTGGCGAATACCGGAGCTACCACGTCCTTTCGTGAACAGGATACGCGCGAGCAGCTTGATGTTGCGATGGCCCAGTTACAGTCCGCAAAAGCGCAACAGCAGAGTGCGAAGGTCTCGTTCGACTCTTCCATCGGCGGTGTCAACACGACCGTGCTGCAGACTCGCGCGCAGCTCGATGATGCGAAATGGGAGCTTGAGCAGACGACTGTCAGGGCGCCGTCGGACGGCTACGCAAGTGTCGTGGCGCTCGCGGTCGGCGCCCGCGCGCTGCAGGCGCGTGCGGCGATGTCCTTTATCGTCGAGTCTGACACTTCCGTTATCGGTGTGTTTGCCCAAAATGGCTTTCGCACGATCAAGCCCGGCGCGCGGGTGGAGCTTGTTTTAGACAGCGACCCGGGACGCGTCTATGAGGCCAGGATCACGGAGATTCCGGAGGGCGTAGGGCAGGGTCAGATTGCGGTATCAGGCACGCTTGCTCGTGTCGGATCAATCGGCGGTACGAGCGCGTATCCTGCGGCGATTTCGATTCCAGCGAATGCGGACCGCTCAACTTTGCGCCTTGGTACATCGGGCACGGCGACGGTGTTCGCGGAGAACGCGGGGCCCATCGGACTGATTGCCCGCATCGTGCTCTGGATCCACTCCTACACGGCCTACCTGTAAGGTTTTGGGATTGGCGCGTCGCCGGCAATCGGCACGGTCTTATCGCCTAGCGCGTCTGTCGCGGAAGTCGAACAAGAGACGCGAGATAGAGGATTTAGAATGAAGTATTGCTATCTTCTTGCGGTTGCTACGACAATTGCGTGCTCCAGCGCTCTCGCCCAGACGCCGCTTTCGGCCTATGTCGACAGCAACGGCTTCATTGATGTTCAAAAGCTGACATGCGCCCAACTCGCGGGTACCTACCAGGAAGACGCGGACGCCCTGACAGCCTGGTACAGCGGTTGGTACAACGGCTTGGCCAAGAAGCACTACATGGATCTCAGGAAGGGAAAGGTAGCGGAGCATGAGCTGATTCAGTACTGCAAGGCAAATCCAGACAAGCTGATCATCGAAGCCATTGCTGTCGTGTTTAAGGACATGCGCGCGACGCTTGGTATCAAGATGAAGCCTTAGGCGCGTCTATAGAGGGCTGTCGTTTTCCCGATGCGATTCCAGTCCAGGTTACTGGTGCTGCGCGGTGTGTCGACGCACTTAGGGTCTGCCAGATGGGGGCAAGTTTATGCTGCGTATTCTGATCGTAGCAGCTGCAGGTCTTGTATGTGGAGCGTGCGCCAGCATGCCTCACAAGGCAATGATTCCTGTCAATGCTGTTGCGGCGGGAGCGACAAGGGTCCCGATCCTTATTGCGACAACGAGGCAGCCGTCGCTGGAAGATCCGGGGGAGATGTTCAGTGGCGAGCGCGCAACCGCCATCTCCTATGCGTCCGTTGCGGTTTCCGTTCCGCCTGATGACGTACGGACGATTGGGCACGTGCAGTGGCCGAGATCTGTGCCGGGCGATCCCAGACGCGAATTTGTTACGTCGGCAGCAAAATACATTGATAAGAATGAGTTCACATCCGAGATCGCCAGCGCGACGAAAGGCGGCCGGAGGAAAGTGATGGTCTTTGTTCATGGATTCAACAATCGATTCGACGAATCGGTTTTCCGGTTTGCGCAGATTGTCCATGACTCAAAGTCCCAGGCTATCCCGGTGCTCTTCACGTGGCCATCCCGCGGCGAGATAGCGCTACGCGCCTATATGTATGATCGCGAAAGCGCGAACTATTCGCGAGATGCTCTTGAACAATTACTGACGTCATTGACGCGAGAGCCAAGCATTTCAGAGATAAACATTGTCGCCCATTCCATGGGGAACTGGATCACTCTGGAAGCGATGAGGGGCATGTCCATTCGGGAAGCTGGCTCGCCGGATCGTGGCGACTTTGCCAAGATGAAAAATGTCCTCCTGGTCGCTCCCGACGTCGATGTTGATGTATTTCGCAGCCAGATCGCGAGAATGGGTACCTACAGGCCGCACATTGCTCTGTTTGTCTCGCGCGATGACAAGGCGCTTGACCTGTCAAAATTGATCTGGGGAGGGGTATCGCGATTGGGCGAGGTCGACCCTAATGACGAACCGTATCGGACTGAATTCGAGCGCGGGAAGATAGAGGTGTTTGATCTGACAAAGCTCAAGGTCGCGGGTGGCGACGCGCACAGCCGGGCCTTTGACGACATAACTGCGGTTATGGCGATGATAGAGCAGAGAAAGTCTGACGAGCATCGGCCGCCCCATCGCCCCACCGCACACCAGAGGACATCGGAGAGCCTCCGGTAGATCGGAGGTTTGCTGCGTTCTTGAAAAATGATGCACTGAATCGGTTCATTGCCATGATCGTCTGCATGGGCATCTTTTCAGGCCGGTCGGCTCCCCTCGAGTAGGCTTGCGTGCAGGGGGTAAAAATTGCTTGTTTTCACCAGAAAATTCCCTGTTCTTTGAAATATTTTCCCTGTTAATTCGAGTAGGGAATTGCGCAGAATCCGTTGCAGCTCAGCGGCTTCTGGTTTCAATAGAGCGTTCTTGAAGTCCAGAAAGCGTGAAATTCCCGGTAAAATTCCCTGATAGCAGCGAATTTCGTTGGAGACCGGCGCGATCCGCACTGCGTCGCCAGCCAGCCAGTGTGTGATTAGAGAATTTCTCTGTTAGTTGAAAAAAAGGGACGTCTGCAAGCTTGAGGTCGCATAGGTCGCTCAGTCTTGCTCCCGTAAGCAGCGCAAGTCGGAGAAGATCGGGGAGCATGGTAGCGTACTGGCCGTTTCCGTAGGAGGTCACTAGAAGCTTCAACAACGTCTCCTCACTCAGACCTTTCCTCATGCGTCCGGTTTGTTTTTTGGCTACAGCGTGTCCGGTATCTTGGCGTGCGGCTTTTCAGCTCTGCGGCGGAGGCCACGAAACACGCGCCTTGCGATATTTCGGTCATTTTTATTCCGCCGACAATGGCAAAGGATACGATCATCGACGCAATCGATGCGGGCGTCGGTACGATTGTTGTGCTGACGGAGCACATTCCGAGCCACGACGTATTGGAAATATTTGCGCGCATCCGTGGCTCGAACAGCAGAATTATCGGCCCCAACACTGCCGGCATTGTGACGCCCGGCGAGGGATTCGTCGGGATCATGCCTGGTCACAATTCAAATATCTTCATGCCCGGCAGTATTGCGTGATTTCACGGAGCGGCAGTCTCGGCACGCTGATGTGCCTCAATCTGACGCGATCCGGCCTTGGGCAATCTGCCTTCATCGGCATAGGCGGCGATCCGATCATCGGGACGACGACATTCGATGCGCTTCGGGCCCTCGATCGAGATGCGCGGACGAGCGCCGTTGTTCTCGTTGGTGAAATCGGCGGCGCGATGGAGGAAGAAGCCGCGGGGTATGCCAGTAAGATGAAGAAGCCTGTCGTTTCGTTTATCGCGGGACACTCTTCTCCTCCGGATAAAAAAATGGGGCACGCGGGAGCGATCGTCACCGGCGGTCGTGGCGGATATGCTTCAAAGCGGAAGGCGCTCGAAAACGCTGGCGTCCGAGTTGCGGATACACCGTCCGAGGTGGCGGCGTTTCTTGCGCAAGCGCCCGTCGCCTGATCGCATTGAAGCGTCATGCGGTCCACTGTCTTCTGACGAACTCGGCCGGAATTGGGCTGCTTTAATGGCGCCAGCCCCGACAAGGAAGGAAGTTCTCCGTTGCGAGGGCCACGAAGAATAATGGCCTGCCGCTGAGGGAATATTTGCACGGCGGTTCGTTTGCTTTCCGCCTTCGACCGGCCGCATATCTATGGACGATGTTGAACCTTTCGACAGGTCCGGAGGCGGCAGTGCAAGAGGTGCAATTTGATGCTTTCGGCGAGCCGGTGAAGTATGATGAGAACCGCGCGTCGATAACAAGTAGATCCGCCTCAAGCTGGGCGTTGATTGCCGGTGTCGGTCTTTTCTGGCTCCTTGTGCTCGTAACCATAGTTGCACGGGTCTTCTACTTTGACCCGGATTTTGCCAGCAAGTTTCACTAGTTCGAAGACGCTTGCGAACGATGCGCGGCGCCTAGGATGGACTGTTGGCGATAGCCAAATTCGCGGACTTTCCGTTCAGGAGCTGCTCGAAAACGACGGCGGCCGGCGCGTCGAGCCGACCGGGTATTTTCAACTGCCATAGTCGCCGCTGTATTTTCAGATCGCCCATGGGAATGATCTTCAATCGGCCTTGCGCCGTCTGATCGGTGACAGCGGCCGTTGAGACGATCGAGATGCCGAGCCCCCGAGCGACAGCCTGCTTGATCGCCTCGGTGCTTCCAATCTCCAGTGTGCGGCGAGGCTCTATGCCATGATTGGCCAATGCTTTCGTCACGACCTCCCGCGAGCCCGATCCCGGCTCGCGCACAATCAGTGTTTCCGCCGCAATGGCATGCGGGTCGATCGGCATCATCGCAGTCGCGAACGGATGATGCGGGCCAACGATCAACTCCATGGCGTCTGTTTGCCATGGTTTTACAGTTAGATTTTCGTCCTTAATCGGTCCTTCGACCAGCGCGATATCGACCTCATGGCCAATCGTCAGGTCGGCGATCTCGCGCGTGTTGGCGCTAATGATATGAAGATCGATACTCGGATAGGCATTGTGGAAAATACCGAGGTACTCCGCAATCATATAGGAGGCGATGGTCGTGCTCGCCCCGATGCGAAGCGAGCCCTCTCCGAGATTGCGAAAAGAGCGCATTTCCTCCTCTGCCGCGCGCTCCGCCGCAAAGAGCGCTTCCGCATGGCGCATCAGGGCCTGGCCTTCACGCGTCGGGCGGACGCCTTTCGGGACGCGGTCCAACAAGCGACTGCCGATCTGAAGCTCGAAATCCGCCACGCCCTTTGAGATAGCTGGCTGGCTGACGTGGAGCGCCTCCGCCGCCCGGGAAAAACTACCCGTTCGCACCACCGTCGCGAACATGCGGAGCAGATGGAGGTTCAATGGCATAACTTTCCCCTATAGGCCTAAAGGTAAACGGTATTTCCTTCGATTTCGCCTTTTAGCGCATAATCTCTTCTCGCGTAGGGGGGATTATGCCTGTTGTTGAGAAGTCTGCCGTGAAGGCCACGGGCAGGGGGGCCATCGTCCCGTACGCTGCGGCTTTGTTGCCTGGTGTTGGTCTGAGCGTCGCCGTTACGCTGGTAGCGCTTGGCGTTCAGCACCTCGAAGAGAGCATTTTTGGCCATCCCTATATCGAAGCCTTAGTCATCGCGATCTTGCTGGGGATGGTGATCCGGACCGCATGGGAGCCGAGTGCGCGCTGGCGCGCCGGAATCGCCTTCAGCGCTAAGCAGCTCCTCGAAATCGCGGTGACATTGCTGGGCGCTTCGATCAGCTTTTCTACGATCGTTGCCTCAGGGTTCTCCTTGCTCGTCGCAATCGTTGCGACCGTTGCGATCATTCTCGGAGCGACCTACGGCATCAGCAGGTTACTCGGATTGTCGGTCCGGCTTTCGATCCTCGTTGCCTGCGGAAACTCGATCTGCGGCAATTCCGCGATCGCGGCGATTGCGCCGGTCATCGGGGCCAACGGAGATGATATTGCGTCCGCGATATCGTTTACAGCGATCCTCGGAGTGATGCTGGTCCTGGGCCTGCCGCTACTGATCCCCCTGCTGGCGCTGTCTCCGACCCAGTACGGTATTCTCGCTGGTCTCACGGTGTATGCGGTACCGCAGGTCCTCGCAGCGACTGTTCCTGCTGGTCTCCTCAGTACCCAGATGGGGACCTTGGTCAAGCTGGTGCGAGTTCTGACTCTCGGGCCTATCTTGATCGGATTTTCCTTGTTTGGGCGGACGCTTCGGAAGAGCGCTGTGAGCCCTGTCGCATCCGATCGCTTCGGTCCAATTCAAGTGGTTCCGTGGTTCATTATCGGCTTCCTTGTCCTTGCAGGCTTTCGCTCGTTCGAAATGTTGTCCGACGATGTGGTTGTGCCGCTGCTGAAGGTGGCCTCTCTCCTAACCGTCGTTTCGATGGCGGCACTCGGGTTGGGCGTTGATGTCCGCGTGATTGGGCGCGTGGGAGGCAGGGTAACTGCCGCCGTAACGCTCTCGCTTCTTTTGCTATTGCTGATTAGCCTCGGCGTCGCTCGTTTATTCTCGTAGCGGACCAGCCGGTTAGGCCAAGTTGAAAGTCTTGCCGGCCCAAGGCTAACCACTTCATGCAAGCGCCGCATCCAAGTGATGGCCGTGCTGATGCCCACGCGTCAACTGCGCCGTCACCAGGCACGGGATATTCCACCATTCTCAACCGGCGCAATCTTCCGCTCGCGAGGATTTGGGGAATGGACTCATGCCATCGGATACTGGTCTTCCTCACAGGCCAGAATTCCTCTCATCTATAGTACCCGCACAAGCACAATTATCCGGTCTGCGAGTCCGGTATGTTCCACGCGAGGAAGCCGGCATAAGCGGCATTATCGCCTCAGGAGTTAAATTGAACCGTGGTGATAATGATGCCTCGTCGGATGCCCATGCCCCGGCTTGCCATCTCGTGAGCAAGGCGCTCAATTTCGGGTCGGTGCCGTTCAAAAATCTCAAGCAGTATTTCGGGGCTGCTGTCCTGCCGCTCCAACCGCTCCCGGACCAGAAGGGCTGCTTGCGATATGTGGCACTTTTGGAGGCCACCAGCGTGGCGGATATGAAAGTGGACGAAGTCGCCGCGGACCACGGCCATGACTTTGTACCTCTTGCAGGAGAGCTATCGCGTCTCGGCGATTTGCAGAGGCGTCAACTTCAGGGGTTCAGATCCTCAGTCGTGATCAATATGCCGCGGTCCGTGTGACCAAAACGCTGCAGCTTCGCAAGTGCGAGACATTCGATCTCGGCCAGATGCTTGACGTATATGGCGATCAGCATCCCGTGGTTGGTGTTGGTTCTGCTCGCGCGCTCCCTATTCAAGAGGGCGGTGCCGGTTACTCGGCAGCGTTCGGTATTCCCACCGTACTGCACAATGAAATCGACGTAGTCGTCATTCGAAACGGCCATGAGGGTGACCCTCCGTTCCATTCAATCGGAACTCGCGTCCGCTCTTTAAGTTCCGCAGGTGCGGCACGAGTAGCTGTGGCACAACAAATTTGGGAAAGCCATCGCAAGATCCGTCTCCAGTCCCCGAAGAAAATTTGGCGGCTATCGCCTGCGAGGCCGCCTCACGTTTGCAACCGGAGGCGTCATGACCGAGCAAACCCGATACCCGGTCCTTCAAGTGCCGGTCGATGAACTGTCGGCTTGGTACGAATTCGGCGGTCATACGTTGAAGCAGCCGAAGTGCCGGCTTCGTGATCATCAAATGGGAATTGGATCGACCGGTTGCGGAGCCGTTTCGCGGCGACGGCGGCGCTTCATAGGGGGCGGGGGCGTGATGAAGTCACCCCTTCAAATCAAACTCGCATCGAAGTTCTTCAGCGATCAGAAAGATCATATCGCGTCGGCTCGGATCGAGAGCCGTGGCGTCTTCCGAGATGACGACTTTCCACGTATCGCCGTCGGGCTGAACAGAGATCGTAATGTCGGTTGGAAGATCGCAGATATCTTCCATCTGGATCTTGATCGATGCTTCTAGCTCTCCGGCAGTTTTGCTGGGCCTTTTCATGTCGTGAGTTCCTGCCTGCCCGGGATGGACAGTAGCACGAATTCAGAAGCCATAGGGGAGGCCGCATGACGCACTGGTGGCGCGCCTATGATGATGCGATCCAACCACCACCCGAAGCGGCTCAGGCTTTCGGATGCCCATCATCGCGCCTGGCCCCGTTCGATTGAGCCAAAAGTCTTATGCGGTGGTGTCCCGTTAGGGATTAAACTGTCTTCCGCGCCTTCGCTCCCGGACGGATGGGAAGGAGGCAGCGGTGGCTCGCGGCGCTGAACGCCGTTGGAGTTTTCCTCGGGTGATTCAAAGCTCACCTGAGGTTCAGGCGTTGCTGACGCATTTGCCGATGCCCGATGTCGCGCGTGTAACACGTCGCGCATAGACCTCGGGCGTGAGAAAATCGAGCACAGAGAGAACGGGAGGCATGTCTTGAAATAGTAGGAGGCACACATGGCACTTCAAATTCCAAGGGATTTCCGCCGCGTGATCGTTGCCGCGTCGGTGGGAAACGTGATCGAGTGGTATGACTTCTACATCTTCGGGAGCTTGGCTGCGGTTCTGTCTGTCAAGTTCTTTGAACAATCCCACCCGGTCGCGGCTTTGCTGAGTACGATTGCGCTGTTCACCGCCGGATTTCTGATCCGTCCACTGGGAGCGTTTCTCTTCGGATGGATGGGCGACCGGGTCGGCCGCAAGTACACATTCCTTGTTACCCTCAGCGGAATGGGACTCGGCACGGGCGCGATCGGGTTGATCCCGACCTACGAGTCGATCGGTCTGACCGCGGCGTTCCTTCTCTTCGGCTTACGGATGATCCAGGGCCTGTGCCTGGGCGGCGAGTATGGCGGCGCCATCACCTACGTCGCGGAGCATGTGCCGGACGAAAGCCGCGGCTACTACACCGGCTGGCTGCAAACCTCTCCGACGCTCGGGATTGTGGTGTCGCTGGCCGTCATCATCGCCACGCGCACGTACTTTGGCAACAAGGCGTTCGACGAGTGGGCGTGGCGCATTCCGTTCCTGGTGTCCTTCCTGCTGGTCGCCATCGCAATTTACATTCGGCTCCAGCTCCAGGAGACGCCGATCTTCGCGGAGATCAAGGCCAAGGGGCAGATGACCAGAAACCCCTGGAAGGAAGCCTTCCTCAGCTCCAACATCAAATACGTCGGGATCGCCACCATCGTGCTGATCGGGCAAGGCGTGGTCTGGTACAGTGGCCAGTTCTGGGCGCTGTACTTCCTGCAGCAGGTTTCCAAGGTGGACGCGCTGACCTCGGCCTACATCGTGGGAGCCGCGCTGCTCATTGCAACGCCGAGCTTGATCTTTTTTGGCTGGCTGTCAGACCAGATTGGCCGCAAGCCGGTGATCCTGGGAGGCATGTTGCTTGCCGCGATCACGTACTATCCGCTGTATTTGTGGCTGGGGACCGTGACGAAGCCTGGCAACATCAACTATCCGATAGCGATCTTCATCATCTTCATTCTCGTTTGCTACGTCGGGATGGTGTATGGGCCGGTTGGGGCGTTCCTGGCGGAATACTTCCCTGGCAGGATTCGGTACACGTCGGTATCGGTGCCGTATCACATCGGGAATGGCTGGGGTGGCGGATTGGTGCCGTTCATCACCTCGGCGGCTTTCGCGGCCACCGGCAGCATCGGTTACGCACTGATCTATCCGATCGCCGTTCCTGCGGTATGCTTCGTGCTCGCGCTCTTCCTGATGCCTGAGACCCGCAAGATAAGTATCTGGGAGCCGATAGAGCCTCGAACTGCATCGTAACCAGGTGCCCATGTGCGGGGCCGCCAGGCCCTGCACATTCTTTCACGGCTCAGAGGGCGAATTCGCCCACGCGGACGAGGCCATCTCTCTCCTCCGACCGCGAGCAGATAGTGGTTATGGTTCAGGCAATCACACTTCTCAGTTGGCCGGGTGATGCCAACGATCGCGCCACCAAGTGATGAAATCGCGATCGGTCATCAGCTCCCAGGCTCCAAACAAGATCACTAATGTGCCCGACGCCATACTGCTTATCGTGGCCGATGCCGACTCATAGCCGATCGCCCAAGGTGCAACCAGCAGAGCCAGACCGAGGAGAACCTCTCCCCATTCCTCCAGATAGGACGGAATGACAAATCCCTCTACGGCAAACAGAATGACGCACAACCCAAGCACGATGGTTATCCAAGTAGCCGCCCCGGCGAAGCCGAGGGCGAATGGTGATAAGATCAGCCACACGCCCAGCAACAGGCTGGCAACGTCTTGCCAATGTTGAATGCGCATGATGCTCACCTCCCTTCTCTCGAGATGATGGTATAGCGCTGACGATGCCTCCGGACAGGCGCGGATCGTCGCGGGAAAGGTCCGTGACACATTGAGGCGTTTTCTATCGGTTGCCTTGCATTTTTGCAGGCCAGCTTACACAAGAACGATACATTCGATGCCTCGAGCGAAAATATCGCGCGTGCACGCGAACCCGTCAGCCGTTGAAGCGGATTGACCGAGAAACCTCTTTCACCCGCAGTTCGATAACATCCTCTGGAGAATTGCTTCGACCGAGTGCGGCGAAATCCCAAGTTCAGTAAATCCAGGCATCTCCGGTGATGACACGGTATCGATCTGCATCAGGTCCACTTGATTACGAGTGAGGAGTGGACTTGGAAACATTTCGGAGGTCCATGCGAGTGCGTGCCAAACGGCAAACGGGATCGGAATCAATAGAGGCGCAAGGCCGGCTTGGCGCGCGATAGCTCTGAGAAGTTCTTCGTAGGAGTAGACACGAGGGCCGCCGAATTCGAAGATCATCGAAGGCGTTTCGGCGTTCTGCATGACCTGGCCAATCGCCTCCGCAACATCCTCTACATAGGCCGGCTGCAGCTTGGTCAGGCCGCGGCCGAATATCGGATAGATTGGAAACTGGCGGAGGAGCTTGAGGATGGTGGTGAGAAACGCGTCGTCTGGTCCGAACATCACCGCCGGGCGGATTAGAAGTGCGTCGGCGAACGCGGCCCGGACCGCCAATTCGCCTTCGCCGCGCTTTCGGATGTATTGTGACTGTGAGGCGGGATCGGCGCCGATTCCTGAAACGTGAACGAACCGTTCGACTCCGGCCCGGTGCGCTTGCACTGCTACCCGTTGGGCCGACTTGACGTGAACGGAGTGAAAAGTCTCTCGTCCGTTCTCGACGTAAAGACTGACTGCATTTACAACACCGTAAACGCCGGCAGTCGCATCAGCGACTGACTGCTCGTCGTGGATGTTGGTCTGAACGGATTGTAGTTGCGGACCATCAGAACCAAAAAGTCTGCGCCCCCGATCCGGATGCCTTGACGCGACCCGAATGGGAAATCCGCGATAGCGCAGCCGCCGAACGATGCGCTGGCCGAGAAATCCGGTTCCGCCAAACACGGTCACGCTGCGAGCGTTCGTTGCCACCATGACTCAATCTCGCCGGATTGCGGCGACCACTGTTCATCGGAGCACCATACGCGCTCCCAGCACCCGTTGAAATGGCAGGCTGCTTCGAGTTGTTATTGGCGCGACCGCGGGCCTTCTATGCAGGACTGAAGGCAACTTTCCAAGTTCGGGCCGGCGAGGCTGGTCCGAGGCCCAGATAACCAGACCGCGATACGACTTATCTTTGATAGAGTCAGGCCAGGAGTTCTGTGCGAGATTTTTGCAATGCAACGCCGCTATTGCGGGTTCCTGGGTCGGACGCGCTGCTCTGCGAGGTAACATTATTGTGCCAATCGTCCGAGAAGATTGGACGCCGTCACCTGCAACCCCTCCGACAAGGAGACCCGGATCGCTGCATCGAACATGATGGGAAAGCCAAGGGCAGCCATCGCCAGATAATAGCCGCGCAGACGATGAGACGGCGATCACCGGAGCGCTCGACGGCGTCGTGATCTCCGAGCCGCTCGTGACATCGTGAAGGAAAAGGCTCCCGGCTCGCACGCTCTCGCTGACGACATCTTGCGGTTCCTCGGCAAGCGACTGACCCAAGGCCGTAGTGAAGCCCCGAAAGGATTCACAAAAGCAGGATCAGGGCTACCAGCGCCACTGGTAGTGAACCGAACCCGATCACGGCAACGCGGTACAGGAACTCGTTGGTCATTTGGCCAGCTTAATACCCGCGAAACCGCAAAATAAGTGCAGTTTGTGCCAGATCTAGCGGCCGCCGGCACGAGGTGCTGTCACTTGCGCCAGGAGAGCCAGACGATCGCCAGCCGAAGACGAAAATTTCAGCACGCGGAAAGGCCTCGAAACGCTGAATTGTCGCCGCCATTTAGGGAAGTCACGATTTGCACCAGTTAGAAATGTCACTCGGATGGAGCAGGATAGCCGCCTTTCTGTGGGTTGGAGGTTGAAAACCGCCGGATCTATCCGACCTTGAACATGTGGTTCTTCTGGCCACGTCGGCGCGGTGCCTTGGCCGAGCGGGACATGTCGAGTTGCTTCTGCTGTTCGGCGATGTAGGCTAGAATCGGACCGAGGCGCTTGTTCTCGACAATTGCAGCTTGGTTGACCTGCGGGCGCTTGTCGAAGGCGCGGTAGGGCAGATCGAGGCCATTATGCCGGATGGCCAGCCGCCCGTCGGGATAATCGATCACCGTGACCCGCTTGCGCGCCAGCGGCCGCGTGATCGCGTTCGGTTCCAGCATGAACACGACCTGATCGTACTGCAGTGTCAGATTGACCGAAACCGAACGCTCTTCCTTCCAGGCGAAGGCGTCGTCGAGATCGTCATGGTCGGTAAGAGGACGATGGATATCACGATCATCAAATGGCGCCTTGGCAAAGCGCGCATTATACGTCTCCATGAAAACGGGCAGGAACGCGTTGCCGGCTCCGATGGTGTCGATGCCACATAGGCGCATCTCCTTTACCAACCTGTCCTGCAGCGTGCTGTGAGCACGCTCGACGCGGCCCTTGGCCTGCGAGGAGTTGGCGCAGATGATATCGATGTTCAGCGCATGCAGGGCTCGGCCGAACTGCGTCATGCCATCGCCGGAAGCAGCATCCTTCCTGTTGACCCGGAACACGCCGTGCTTGTCGGAGTAGAACGCCACCGGTTTGCCATGACGTTCCAGATAGGACCTGGTCGCAGCAAAATAGTCGAAGGTGCTCTCGCTCTCGACAAACTGCAGGTGCATCAGCCGGCTGGTGGCATCATCGATATAGACGAGCAGGGTGCATTGTGGCCCACGCCCCTCGAACCACCAGTGCTCCGAGCCGTCGATCTGAATCAGCTCGCCCAGGCTGTCGCGCCGATACCGTGGCTGGTGCACCGGCTTCAGCCGTGCCCGACGGTCCTTCCATAGACCATCGGCCATCATCCATTGCCGCAGCGTCTCGCGGCCAAGATGAATCCCGTGCAGTTCCGCCAGCTTCTCCGCCGCCAGCGTCGGACCGAAGTCAGAATAACGCTCACGAACGATGCCGATCGCTTCGGTGCGCATCGTTGCCGGGTAGCTGCGGTTGCTCGGCCGGCCACGCCGGCGCGAGACCAGTGCCTCAGCGCCGTGCTGGCCATAGGCCTTTGCCAGCCGAAACACCTGACGCCGGCCAAGCCCCATCAGTGTTCGGCGTCAGCACCAATGAGACAGAATTGGGCTAATTGAGAGAGGAGGATTTCTGGTTCATCGTAGCCTTTCAAAGGAACGACGATGAGACAGAAAATGGAAGCGACGAAGCCGTCGGCGGAGAAGGTCATCAGGGACATTCGCCGGGTCACCCGCAAGCAGTATGGCTCTGAAGAGAAGATCCGCATCGTGCTGGACGGATTGCGCGGCGAGGAGTCGATCGCGGCCCTGTGCCGGCGCGAGGGGATCGCGGAGAGCCTGTATTATAACTGGTCGAAGGAGTTCCTCGAAGCCGGCAAGCGGAGGCTGGCCGGGGATACCGCGCGAGCCGCCACCGCCGATGAGGTCAAGGTACTCCGCCGCGAGACGCGCGATCTGAAGGAGGTCGTCGCCGAACAGG
>CDFE01042472.1:10414-102381 GCA_000826465.1 Acanthamoeba mauritaniensis | reverse complement strand
CCTGTTCGGCGACGACCTCCTTCAGATCGCGCGTCTCGCGGCGGAGTACCTTGACCTCATCGGCGGTGGCGGCTCGCGCGGTATCCCCGGCCAGCCTCCGCTTGCCGGCTTCGAGGAACTCCTTCGACCAGTTATAATACAGGCTCTCCGCGATCCCCTCGCGCCGGCACAGGGCCGCGATCGACTCCTCGCCGCGCAATCCGTCCAGCACGATGCGGATCTTCTCTTCAGAGCCATACTGCTTGCGGGTGACCCGGCGAATGTCCCTGATGACCTTCTCCGCCGACGGCTTCGTCGCTTCCATTTTCTGTCTCATCGTCGTTCCTTTGAAAGGCTACGATGAACCAGAAATCCTCCTCTCTCAATTAGCCCAATTCTGTCTCATTGGTGCTGACGCCGAACACACCGTGAGCATCGGTTCCCAGGACGCCAATGTCGCGATCACCAATAGCGGGACGATCACGACGGCGGGGACCGACGCCGATGGCATCTGGTCCGCCGGCGCCAATGCGGCGATCAGCAACAGCGGGACGATCTCGACGGCGGGGAGCGGCGCCGTGGGCATCTTCTCCTTCGGCGCCAATGTCACGATCATCAACAGCGGGACGATCACGACCTCGGGGACCAACGCCTCTGGCATCAGGTCCCGGGGCGCCAATGCCGCGATCACCAATGCCGGCGCGGTGTTCGCGACCGGCCCCGGCAGCTATGCTATCGCTGTCGGCGGTGCGAACTCCTCGCTGACCCTCCAGCGCGGCTCGCTGCTGCAGGGCGACCTGTGGTTTGCCGCCGCATATGCGGCCACCACCCGCCTGATCCTCGCGCCCGGATGGAGCACCGCGCTGCGCTTCGACATGGTCGACCGGCCCGGATTTCCCGGCGGCCTGCCCGCCACCATCACTGCGAACGGTATGCCGCTGGCGGTCAATGCGGCGAGCGGCCTGGTCGCCACCGCCGATGTCAGCGCCCTGCGCGGCCAGGGCCAGATGCTCGGCGATCTCACCGGCGGCATCTTCGCCGCGGTGGATGGCCGCCGCGGCACCGGCGCGGCGGTGGCGCCGATCGCCTATGCGGCCGAGACAACGGCCGTGCGCGCGGCCTTCGCCGCCGACTTCCGCAAGGACGAGGCGCGCTACGAGCGCACCACCTGGCTGAAGGGGTTTGGCGGCAGCCGCACCGAGAACGGCTCCGGTGTCACGCTCGAGCAGGACCAGGCGCTGGCCGGCGCCGTCTCCGGCGTCGATCTGTTCGCCTCCGCCAGCGGCAAGGCCGGCCTGTTCGCCGGCGGCGCCTTCGGCCGCACCGATGTGCCGCAGAGCCAGCAGATCGCCGCGACCAGTGCCTTCGGCGGCGCCTATGGCACGTTCTGGTTCGGCAGCGCCACGCTCGATCTGGCGCTGACGCTCGGCTGGACCCGCTATGACAGCTCGCGCCGTGTCGCCGACAACACCGCGGCCGGCGGCATCGCCTTCGCCACCGCCGACTATGACGGCGTCTTCGTCGCGCCGCGCATCGCTCTTACCCAGCCCTTCCTGATCGGGCCGCAAGTCTTCGAGGCGAAGCTGTCGGGGTATTATGCCGGGCTGTTCCTGAACGGCTTCACCGAGACCGGCAGCATCGCGCCGCTATCGGTAGACAAGCGCGACCTGCATCTGTTCGTCGGCCGTGCCGGCCTGTCGATGCCGCTGGAGCAGGCCTATGCCAACGGGGTGACGCGCGTCATCCCCACCATCGGCATCGAGGGACGGGTGCAGACCGGCGACAATCTGGTGAACGGCACGCTGGTCGGCACCGGCATCGTCTTCGATGCCGGCAACCGCGACATTCTCGGGGGCTTCGCCGCGCTGCGCATCGAGCACGACATGAACGCGCGGCTGGCGCTGTTCGCCGAGACCGAGGGCCTGCTGGAAGATACCGGCTCAGCCCGCTTCCTCGCCGCCGGGGGAATGAAGTTGCGGTTCTGAGTCGGCACTGCGCGCGCTTTGTGCATGGAGCCTACGCTGCTGCTCGACAAGCTACGGCTGCTGAAGGCGTACGATCTCATCAGCCCGGCTTATGTGGTGATCGAGGCAGCGAACGCGTTCAAGGGCAAGACAACAGCCATCAATTAGCTCTGGCAGACCGATTTCAATACCTCAGATCACCGGCTGGGGATGGCTTGCGGATTGCTCAATCGCTTCGATTGTCTGTGGCGATGGCGCGAGCCGCGCGACTGAACATTTCCCGTCTCAAAAAAGTATCCCGCAAAATATCAGTCCAATTGTTGCTCTGCACTCTTACGCACCGCGCATTGATCGCGCCGCGGGCTGATGATTACATCGGCGTCGCCGGGGCGGGGCTTGCTCTGGCCCATTCAAGAAGGATTTCGCACACGCAGGCATTGATTTGAAAAATATTGGCCGATCAACGGCCAATACATCAGGGAGGAGACGACTATGACCGAGTTTACGCCGGATCGACGATCTCTGCTCAAAGGAAGTGCCGCCACGCTGGCCGCGGCGGCGACCATGTCAGCCGACCAGATGCTCGGCTACGCGAAGGCCTGGGCGCAGACCGCGCCCTGGAAGCCGGAAGCCGGCGCCAACATCAATATGCTGCGATGGAAACGATTTGTGGAGGCGGAAGACGTCGCCTTCATGAAGATCGTGGACGCCTTTCAGAAGGCGACCGGCGTGAAGATCAATATCTCCAATGAATCCTTCGACGATATTCAGCCCAAGGCCTCGGTTGCGGCCAATACGGGGCAGGGCCTCGACATGGTGTGGGGCCTCTATTCGTTGCCGCATCTGTTTCCCGAAAAGTGTGTCGACGTCACCGATGTTGCCGACTATCTCGGCAAGAAGTACGGCGGCTGGGCGCCGTCCGGCGTCGCCTACGGCAAGCGGGGCAACAAGTGGCTCGGCATTCCGGTCGCGGCGAGCGGCGGCCTGGTGAATTACCGCATCGGCGCCATGCAGAAAGCCGGCTTCAAGGAATTTCCGAAGGACCTCGCCGGATTCCGGGAATTGATCAAGGGCCTCAAGCAGAACGGGACGCCTGCCGGCATGGCGCTCGGCCATGCGACGGGTGACGCCAACGGATGGCTCGCGTGGGCGATGTGGGCGCACAATGCCTACACGGTCGACAAGGACAACAAGGTAACCATCAACTCGCCGGAGACGGCCAAGGCGCTGGAATACGTCAAGTCGCTCTATGAGAATTTCATTCCCGGCACGGTCTCCTGGAACGACAGCTCCAACAACAAGGCGTTTCTGGCCGGCCAGCTTCACCTCACCACCAACGGCATTTCGATCTATGTTGCGGCGAAGAAGGAAAACCCTGCGATCGCGCAGGACATGGATCACGCGCATCTGCCAGTCGGGATCAGCGGCCAGGTGCGGGAGCAGCATCTCGGCTTCCCGATCCTGATCTTCAACTTCAGCAAGTATCCGCAGGCCTGCAAGGCATTCACTGCGTTCCTGATGGAAGGACCCCAGTTCAATCCCTGGATCGAGGCGGCGCAGGGGTATCTGTCGCACTTCCTGCTCGCTTACGACGCGAATCCGATCTGGACTGTCGATCCCAAGAACACGCCGTATCGCGATGTCGCCAAGCTGGCGTCGACCCCGGCCGGCCGTGGCACGCTGAACGAAAGTGCCGCAGCCGCGATCGCCGATTTCGTCGTGGTCGATATGTTCGCGAACTACTGCACCGGCCGCGAGGACCTCAAGGGAGCGATGGCATCGGCGGAGCGGCAGTTCAAGCGGATCTATCGTACCTGACGTGAGATTGACAGTTTCCTCGCGCGGCGATCAATTTTCTCCGCGCGGATGAATTTCCAGGAACGTCATTGCGAGGAGCGCTTGCGACGAAGAAATCCAGTTCTTCACCTTGCTGTTGGAGTCTGGATTGCTTCGCTTCGCTCGCAATGACCGCCGCCTTGGCGGATGCTGATAAAAAAGCCAGCCACATAATCATTTCGACTCATTCATCTGGCAGATTGGGCTGGTCACCCCAAAGACCGGTCAGTTGGCGCCCGGTCCCTCCGCCCCGCCCGTGCCCGCAGTTTCCGCCGGGTGCGGTTCGCGGAACACTCGCAATTGATGAGGTCATGATGCTCACGTCGCAGCAGTTGAAGGAATTGTTCCCCGAAGAAAAACGGTTGAAGGATTGTGATGTTCCGCCTCCAGTTCATCAGCGCGAGACGCTGGTGAACGGAGACCTGAGGCCATGGACCGGGCCTGTGGAGACCGTGCGTTCGGCGATCTGCGTGCGCAAGGCCGACGGCTCGCTCGAACAGGTTGAGCTTGGCAGTTATCCCGTCGGCGGCATTCCCGAGGCGAAGGTCGCGCTCGATGCGGCTGTCGCGGCCTATGACAACGGGCGCGGCGAATGGCCGACCATGACGGTGGCGCAGCGCATCGCCTGCATGCAGGACTTCACCAGGCAGATGGTGGCCCGCCGTGAGCAGATCGTTCAACTCATCATGTGGGAAATCGGCAAGACGCTGCCGGACTCGCAGAAGGAATTCGACCGCACTGTCGAATACATGAAGGCGACCATCGATGCGCTGAAGCATCTCGACAACGACAATTCGCGTTTCACGATCGTTGACGGCACCATAGGCCAGATCCGCCGCACGCCGCTCGGCGTTGTGCTCTGCATGGGGCCGTACAATTATCCGCTCAACGAGACTTTCGCGACGCTGATTCCCGCGCTGATCATGGGCAACACCATGGTGTTCAAGCCGCCGAAGTTCGGCGTGCTGCTGTTCCAGCCGCTGCTCGAAGCATTTCGCAGCGCGTTCCCCAAGGGCGTCATCAATACCGTTTATGGCAAAGGCTCGGAGGTGGTGCCGATGCTGCTCGAATCCGGCAAGGTCAACGTGCTGACCCTGATCGGCTCAAGCCGCGTCGCCGACCATCTCAAGAAGATGCATCCGAAGGTCAACCGGCTGCGCGCCATCCTCGGGCTGGATGCCAAGAACGCGGCCATTGTGCTGCCGGATGCGAATGTCGAACTGGCTGTGAAGGAATGCCTGCTCGGATCGCTGTCCTTCAACGGCCAGCGCTGCACCGCGCTGAAAATGCTGATCGTCCATCGCTCCATCGTGGACAAGTTTCTCGCGCGATACACCGAGGAGCTGACCAAGCTGAAGACAGGCATGCCTTGGGACAAGGGCGTCACGCTGACGCCGTTGCCGGAGTTGGGCAAGGTCGAGCACATGACGCGGCTGGTCGCGGACGCGAAGGAGAAGGGCGCCAAGGTCGTCAATGAAGGCGGCGGCACGAGCGCTGGCACGCTGTTCTATCCCGCCGTGGTCTATCCGGTGAAAGAAGGCATGCTGCTGTATCGCGAAGAACAGTTCGGTCCGATCGTTCCGGTGATGGCGTTCGACGACATCGACACGGCGCTGGACTACGTCATTACCTCCGAGCACGGCCAGCAGGTTTCGATCTTCAGCGAAGATCCGGAAACGATCGGTCGGCTGGTCGATCCGCTGGTCAATCAGGTCTGCCGGGTGAACATCAATTGCCAGTGCCAGCGTGGGCCGGATGTTTTTCCATTCACCGGGCGAAAGGATTCGGCGGAAGGCACGCTGTCGGTCACCGACGCGCTGCGTTCGTTCTCGATCCGCTCGATGATCGCGGCGAAGCAGACCGAGGATTCAAAGCGGCTGCTCGACGACATCGTCCGCGATCACAAGTCGAACTTCATAAATACTGGGTTCATTTTGTAATTGATACACAACTCGCGGACGGTGCGCGCACCTGCCGCGAGTTATCGATCTCGCTTCATGCGGCGCTCTCCGGGTAACGAATTCTCAACCAATTCGTGGTTACCAAATAGTAAACCATTTCGGAGTCAGCGCTCATGACCGACCACACTGCCGACGGCGAGATCAAGGATACGAGCCATCACGGCGAAGCATCGCTGGTGCCGGAAACCGCCGGCATGGTCCAGCATGAAGCGAAGGCTGCAGATGCGGCGAAAGAGGGCGCTTCCACGCATGTCGCAAGGCAGCCATCCAAGGAAATCACGCTGCAGCGCCTGACGGCGCACAGCTCCTGGGAAGATATCGTTTCCAATGAAAGCGCCGCGCGCGAGCAGCAGTTCAATGCCGCCGCCGCTCCGAAAGCTGGCGGCCGTCGCCTTTCGATGGCTGCCATCGTCGCCATTGCCGCTGCGGTCGGCGCTATTGGAGGCGCGCTCGCGACTGCGGGTGTTGGACACTACGTGAAGAGTGACCAGACCGCCGACGTTGCGGCTGTTGCCGCCGCCGAGCAGGCGCGTGCGATGGAAAGCGCGATCGGCAAGATCAATGCCGACATCGCAGCCCTCAAGAGCAGCAGCACAGCGCAATCCGCGAAGATTGTCGAACGGATCGATCGCGTCGAGAAGGCGCAGGCTGAACCGGCCGCGAAACTGGCGAAGCTGAGCGAGGCCGTTGACAAGCTGCGCACCTCCGCGCCGGCGCCTGAAACCACCGGCTCGATCGCCGCCAACAATCAGACGGCACAGCCGAACCGGCTTCCGGTTGTTTCCGGCTGGACGCTGCGCGAAGTGTCCGATGGCATCGCAACCGTGATCGGCCGGCAGGGAGTTTTCGACGTCATCCCCGGCGATCCGCTGCCCGGCATCGGACGGGTCGATGCGATCCGCCGCCAGGATGGGCGCTGGGTTGTGGTGACCAGCCGCGGCCTGATCGTCGCGCGCTGACCGTCACGGCTGGCGTCTGCATCCTCGGAATTAATACGCCGGACCGCTAAAATTTGAGTGTTCGCCTGAACGGACCGGCATGATCTCGCTGGCATGATGCAGCCTCTGATGAAGAGGAATGAGCATGCCTGCATTTCGAGTGATTCCGCGCCTTCGTGTGGTTAATTTTTTCGCCCATGAGGTGATCGATGCATCTGGCGGTGTGCCGCCGGCAGCAAACGACAACAATTGCCCATATTGTGGCGGCGTGCTCGAGCCGGGCGATAAGGCGTCCGATTGTTCCGGATCTGGTGCCGATTCCGGCGCCTGGCCGATGATCCCGTTCCCCAAGGGATGGGGCGCGTCCTGCTGAAGAACTAGCGTGCGGGAACCGCGCGCTGGCCTGTAAGATACAAAATCAACCCAAGCATGGTTAGCGCCACCTGTACGATGCCGATGGCAAGCGTCGCGCTTGTAATCGATGCGGTCAGGACGACGCCAACCGCCGCGCCTGCCATCTGCAGGAACCCAAGCAGTGCTGATGCAAGGCCAGCCCTGTCGCCGAATGGTTGCAGGGCTGTCGCCGTTGCCAGCGGATTCACCATTCCGAAGCCAGTCAGAAACACCATGATGGGTCCGAGATAGGTCCAGAGTGAGTGCTGAGCCCAGTGCGCGCTGAACAGCAGCACGCCGCCGATAACGGCGATGACGAGGCCCATGATCGTCGCGCGGGCTTGCCCGAACCTGATCGCCAGCCGCGGTCCCGCCATTCCGGATGCGAAAACCGCAAGGACCGTGGTCGCGAAAAACAGACCGAGCTGGATCGGGGAGAAGCCAAGTCCGTCGATCAGAACCCGCGGCGATACTGAAAACATGGCGAACAGCGCGCCCATGAACAGCCCGAGCGTTCCGGCGGGCGCGATGAAACGCCGATCGGTCAGCAGGCCCCAATATCCGCGCAGGATCGCCGTCAACTGAATCGAGACGTTGCCGTCAGGCCGATGGGTTTCACCCACGCATCTGAAATAGGCGAATGCGACGGTTGCCCCGAACAAGCCGACCACAAGAAATTCCGAGCGCCATCCGGTGGTGGTATCGAGCAGTCCGCCGATCAGCGGTGAAAAGCCGGGAGCGGCGGCCATCGCGACCATGATGAAGGCCAGCGCCCTTGTCAGTTCTTCACCGCTCAACAGATCGCGGGCGATGGCGCGCGACAGCACCGAAGCGGCGCATGCGCCCAGCGCCTGAATGGTGCGGCCGACCAGCATCATTGGCAGGGTCGTGGAGAACTCGCACCAGAGGCTACCCAGCACGAAAATGCCAAGTCCGAACATGACCGGTTTCCACCGGCCGTAACGATCGGACAGCGGGCCGACGATCAACTGACCGACGGCAAAAACCGCAAGATAGACGCTGATGGTGGATGAAACGGCGGCAGTCGAGACATTGAGGTCTCTTGCCATCGAGGGCAGGGACGGCAGCAGGATATTCGTCGCAAAGGATCCGACCGCGGCCAGCGCGGCGAGAACACTGATGCGCGCGAATATGGAAAACGGCTTGCGCGCCAGGATCAGCTTGTCGCTGTCGATGTTCTCGATGGTCATCCGGAAATCCCCTTTCCGGCTTTTTATATGATGATTATCATATATCAAAAGGGAATGTCGGGCTGAGCTCCCAGCTTTTCGCCGGGTGACGGTTGCGGCTGGAACATGGCGGGCTGCAGGTTTCGCGGTGCGGACGCGACGCGCCGCCGCAGGAACCCGCATCTTGAATGAGGGCCGTGGTCCCCACCATCTATGGAGGGTGATATCCCCGGCGAAGCGCCGGTCAGGAGGAGGAGATGAGTTACTTCAAAACGGCGGTTCTGCTTGCCGGGTTGACCGCCCTGTTCATGGGGGTCGGCTATCTGATTGGCGGAGCGGGCGGCGCCATGATTGCGCTGGTGATCGCCGCAGCCACCAACATGTTTGCCTACTGGAACTCGGACCGCATGGTGCTGTCGATGCACGGCGCCCATGAGGTCGACGAGCGCAGTGCGCCGGACCTCGTGCGGCTGGTGGCGGAACTTGCTGGCCGCGCGCAGTTGCCGATGCCGAAGGTCTATCTGATGGACAATCCGCAGCCGAACGCGTTTGCGACCGGCCGCGATCCTCAACATGCCGCGGTGGCTGTGACCACCGGCCTGCTGCAGTCGTTGAGCCGTGAAGAACTGGCCGGTGTGATTGCGCATGAGCTGGCGCACGTCAAAAACCATGACACGCTGATCATGACGATCACCGCGACCATCGCGGGCGCGATCTCGATGATTGCGCAGTTCGGGATGTTCTTCGGCGGCAATCGTGAAAATGGTCCGGGCATCATCGGCTCGCTGGCAATGATGATCCTGGCGCCGCTGTCGGCGACCATCGTGCAGATGGCGATCAGCCGCACGCGCGAATATTCAGCGGATGAGATGGGGGCGCGGATCTGCGGTCAGCCGATGTGGCTGGCGTCGGCGCTGGTCAAGATCGACAACGCCGCGCACCAGATTCCGAACATGGATGCGGAGCGCAGTCCTGCGACCGCGCACATGTTCATCATCAATCCGTTGTCGGGTCAGGGCATGGACAATCTGTTCTCGACCCATCCGTCGACCGAGAACCGTGTCCGTGAGTTGCAGCGCCTTGCTGGCGAACTCGGGCCGCGCGGGGGCTTCGCAACCGCGCCGACAGCTTCGTCCAGCAGCTCGGGTGAGCCCTGGGGCAGACAACGTGGCCCTTGGGGTTGATCTCAGAAGGGACCGGTCACGCGTCGCAGAGTTAGCAAAGGTCCGATCCAGTTCTGCTGAATCGGACCTTCCTATCAAACCTTGAGATTTTCCGCCGACGTCTTGCCGCGGTTGGCGACTTCTTCGTACTCGACCGATTGTCCCTCGTTGAGGGTCGAAAGACCTGCCTTCTCAACTGCCGAGATATGAACGAACACGTCCTTGCCGCCATTGCTGGGCTGAATGAATCCGTAGCCCTTGGTCGGGTTGAACCACTTCACAGTACCTTTAGCCATTCCGTAGTCTCCAGAGGGTAAGACCGATAACATAACGTCGAACCCCGCGGATGGGCGTGTCCAACGGCGCGCACGATACGCGGTAAGTTTGAGCCTTGATAGCGAAAATGGCATTTGCGGCAGCCGCTTTCGCTCAAACTTTGCGCGAATCTGACGGATTTACGCTGCTGCAACTGCGAAATCGGCGGCCAAATCCGACAGCATTCCGGCTTTTTCGACCGTGTAGACCACCAGCGGTTCGACCCGGCCGCGGATCGGGACCTCGATTTGCGGCAGGTCGCCGGCGGCAAGGCGGGCGGTTTTCAGGACGTCCTCGGACACCACGACCTCGCAGGACAGGGCCTTGGTCATGTCCTGCAGCCGCGCGGCGACGTTTACGGAATCGCCGAGCGCGGTGAACACCGTGTGCTCCTCGGAACCAATGTCGCCGATGATGACCTCGCCGCCATGAATGCCGATCCCGAAGCGCAGCGGCTCCGGCACGTCGTCGCCGAGAAATTCATTCAGTGCATCGACATGGATCGCGATCCGTGAAGCGGCTTCGATGGCCTGCCGGCAGGCGGTTTGCGGATTGGTCGAAAGTCCGAACAGCGCCAGTTGTCCGTCGCCGACAAACTGGTTCGGCTGTCCGCCGCATTCGACCACGGCCTGAGAAACCGCCGTCAGGAAGCGGTTGATGATGAAGACGGTATCGAACGGCAGCAACTGCTCTGCGAGCTTGGTCGAGCCCCGCATGTCCACGAACATGCTGACGACGTAACGCTCTCGTCCCGGCAGTGCAGGCTTGATGGTTGCGGCCGATGACGTTGCCGTATGCGCAGGAAAGATCTGGAAGAAGGACACGTCTGTGCGTGGACGTAACTGGCAGGCGAGACGGATGGCGGGATCGCCGCCCGCGCCGACGCGGTCCAGCACGAAGATTTCGCGGTTCGACGGCTCGGGCAAGGCACTGCAATCGCCGATAATGCGGATACGGCAGGTGGAGCAACGCGCCCGGCCGCCGCAGACGCTGGAATGGGGAATGTTGAAGCGGGTACTCGCTTCCAGCACGCTCAGGCCGATCGGGACGCGCACCGTTTTGCCGCTGCCGTAAGACAGCCGGACGAGGCCGCGGCGTCGTTCCAGCAGCGCGCGGACGCCGCGTGCGGCAAGGGTGAGCCCGATCAGCCCGAAATATCCATAAAGCATGGTGGAACTGATCCGTTCGAGCACGGCCTGTTCGGCGGAGGTCCCGACCTTGTCCCGCGAAAGATTGTCCGCCCGCCATTCCGGTGCGGCGCTCGCGCGTTCGACCGCGCGGCCGGCCTGATAGAGGCCGAGCAGGGACAGCGTCGGCAGGATCACGGCGAGAGCCAGCAGGAGCGACGATATTTTTCGGAAGTACGGCTTTCCCCTGACCCAGAAATAGATGCCGATGCAGCCGTGCACCCATGACACCAGCAGCACGGCGTACATCGTCCACTGCATGTACGGACGGAACACCCAATAGGCGAAGACGGCCTGCGGATAGTGCTTCTCGTGGCCGAACAGGGGGGCTGCGATGCGTACCCCGACCACATGGCTGATGATAAAGACCGGAATGCTGAGGCCGAAAACAAGCTGCGTCAGTTCGATGGCGGTCCAGCGAAATTGCCGGCGCGCGTAGAGCGCCCAGATTCCGAGACCCAGATGTGTCAGCACCGCGCCATAAAACACGATGAGCACGGGCCAGTTCTGCCAGAATATCGCATGATAGTGGAGGGCCGCATCCATTGTGCCGAGCGAGACGTTGCCAAGCGCATGATTGGCGAAATGGCTGATGAGATAGGCAAACAGGATAAGGCCGGTGACGAGCCGCACCTGACGAATTCCGATCCCGCGCAGGAATCGGGAAAGAGGCGAAGCGGCAGTTTCGGCCATGCAGTAAAGGCTCGACTGAAAACAATGATGCACGATGCACCCGGATCGCCCGGAGGCCCTGAAATTCTAACGAAGTTATCGTCGCGGCGCCATGGGCGGGCGATCGCGCTTCCGCCTTTTAGGCAGTAATCGCCGGAGGGCCGGTTTGACTTCATCGGTGCAGTCGCAGAAAAGCTACCCGCATGGAGAAGTCCGTCATTACCGGCATCGCAGGAGAGCACCGTCTGACCTCGCGCGCCATGCTTGCCGCAGTCATCGCGATTGCCGTTCTTGTGACATTGCAGGTGGTCTATGCCGCGACAGCCGACCTGCGCACGGACGAGGCCTATTACTGGACGCTCTCGAAGGAAAACGTGCTGTCCTACCTTGATCATCCGCCGATGATCGCGTGGGTCGTACGCATCGGCACCGCGATCTTCGGGGATACCAATTTCGGCGCGCGGTTCGGCGGATTGGCTGCGATGTGGATCGCGCTGGCGCTTCTGGCGGACATCGTCTGGCGGCTGACGCGCGACCGCCGCGCGGTCGTTCTCGCGGTGCTGATGCCGCTCGCGGCTCCCGAATACGGCTTGTTCGCGTCGCGCATTTTGCCCGACGTCGCGTTGATCCCGTTTTCGCTGGCCATGGTCTGGTCGCTGGTACGGCTGACGCAAAGCAACGATGGCCGCTGGTGGCTGGCTGCCGGGTTGTTTGGCGGGCTGGCGTTGCTGTCGAAGTACACGGCCATATTCTTCGCGCCGGCCATCCTGGCGTTCATGCTGGTGCCGACGTGGCGTTGGCGCTGGCTACGAAGTCCTTATCCATGGACGGCGGTCGTTATCGCACTGGCGGTGTTTTCGCCGGTGTTGATCTGGAACTGGCAGCACGACTGGGCATCGTTCAAATTCCAGTTCATCCGCGCCGGGGCGGACCATGGCATCTCGGCGCGAACCGTCGGCGATTTCCTCGGGCTTCAGTTTGCGCTGGTCGGCCCGATCCTGTTTCCGGTGGCGCTGGCAGGAACAATGATACTGGCATGGCGGGGCTATCGGCGGCGAGATCCGGCATTCATTCTGATCTCGACCTGTGCTTTGGTGCCGTTTTCCTATTTTCTATGGAAGTCGCTGTCGCTGCGGATCGGCGACACCTGGCCGATGCTGATCTGGCCGTTCGCCTTTGCCGCTGCGGCGATCAACCTTGCCGAGATCGAAAAAGAAAGGCGCTCAAGCTGGATCTATCGCACCGCTGAGCCATGGGCGAAGGCCGCGATTGCACTGGGTATCGTGCTGAACGTCGCGATTTTCTATTATTACGCGGTCAGCAGTTTCGCGTTCGCCGCGACCAAGGACCCGATAGCGAAGGAAGCCGGTTACGGCGAGATCGCCAGACGGGCGAAGGCGACGGCGGATCAGGTGGGCGCAACGTGGATCGCGACGCTCGATTACCGGATCTACGCGGAGCTGCGCTGGCATCTCAAGGACAGCATCCCCGTTGTGCAGGTCAACGAGAGAAGCCGTTTCATCGGCTTTCGGGATTCATCAAGCGCGGCGATGAAATCCGGTATCGGACTCTACGTCGACAGCGCGCCGAACCATGGCAATGTGATCGAGACAAAAACGCCGGCGGTGTTACGGCTTGTTGGACAGGCGGATCGGACATGGCGTGGCGTGGTGATTGAGCCCTTCGCGTTCAAGACCATCACGGGATGGACGCCCGACCTGTCACCGCCTGCGGACTCGCCGTTCTATAAATGGCGGCTCTTGAACTGATAACTGCGCTCAGGATTTCTGATCGTCGCCTCCGGCGCGGCGGAGCAGGTCCTTGGCGAGGTCGGACAGCACCGGGCGCGGCAGCGCTTCAAACGGCAGCGGCCGCGTCACGTCGATGGCCGCAAGGCCGAGCCGCGCGGTGAGCAGCCCGTTGAGCAAGCCTTCGCCGAGTTTCGCCGACAGCTTCGCGGTGATGCCATGCCCGAGCATCTGCTGGATCAGGCTGTCGCTGGCGGCCATGCCGCCGGTCAGCGCCAGATGCGCAATCACGTGGCGCATCAGCCGGATCATGCCGAGCATGCCGGGCCGCCCGCCATAGAGCCGCGCCAGTTGCCGCACGAGCCGCAGCGCCGCTGCGAACACGAACAGCATGTCGATCACCGCGCCCGGACTGACCGCAGTGACGAGGGACACGCGCTGCGCAGCGCTGGACACCAGCCGCCGCGCTTCCTGATCGAGCGGCGTCATCAACTCGCGTTCCGCAAGCCGCACCATGTCTGCGCCGTCGATGATGTCGCGGCCATGTTCTTCAAGCGCGGCGCGGGCGCGAGCGAGCTTCGGATTGTCGTGCGCAACCTTGAGCAGGTCGCGGACGATGGCGTCGCTTTCCTTGCGGTCGTCGTTCAGAAGCACGGCATTCGCCCGCGCATGCAGCTTCTCGATGGTTTCCAGCCGCGCAAGGCTCAGCACTTCGCGCGCGATGATAACCACCAGCGCCACCACGGCGAGGATGGCAAACACAAGCCCGATATAGCCCAAGCTGGCGCTGCGGTTGAACAGGTCCTCGACCAGGTTGGAGATGCCGAGGCCAAGGCCGAGCACCACCAGTCCGCCGAGCGCCGTCCAGAACACGCCTCCCCAGCCGAAGCCCTTGCGGGCTGGTACGGCAGGCTCGTCGATGACAACGGGAAGCTGCGCGGGGTCGGCTTCCGGTGTGATGTGGACCTTGCCGCGCGCCGGGCGTGAGGGATCATCCTCGGCATCCATCAGGATAACGCGGGGATCGTCGAGCTTGAACGCCGCCGGCTTGCGGTGATGCGGCTTGTCGCTCATTGCAGCTTGTCTCCGATCAGGAACTGAAGCGCACGGTCGAGGCGGATATGGGGCAGGGCGGGCTCTTCGCCACCCTCGCGGGCGAGCAAGGGTGGACGAAATCGCAGAAACCGGAAGTCCGTCTGGTCGGATGCGGTGTTGGACAGGCCGCGGAACGTACCATCGCCGCTGAACAGGTCATCGAGCTTGGCTGGAAGGTCGCCGGGGAAAGTCGCCACCTCCGTCTCGCCGTCGAAGACTTCGTCGCCGGACATCTCGCCTTCCTCGGGCGTGCCGAGGATCGAGGGCAGTTTCTCGCGGCCCTGCTGCACCAGTGCCTCTCTTGTGGCGCGCACGGCGGCGAGCGCGACCACATCCACGCCCGCGCCAGCATATTCCGCCCGCGAGGCGGCGCGCTCGACCATGCGTTTGAGGATCGCTTCCAGCCGGTCGTGACTGGAATGATGCAGATGATCGGCCTTGGTGGCGGCGAACAGGATCTTGTCGATGCGCGGACGGAAAAGCGTGTTGAGGAACGTGCTGCGGCCGATGTTGAAGCAATCGAGAATGCCGGACAGCGCGCCTTCGAGATCCTTCAGCGCCTCGGGCCCCGCGTTGAACGCGGCCAGTGCATCGACCAGCACGATCTGCCGATCGAGCCGCGTGAAGTGATCGCGGAAGAACGGCCGCACCACCACGTCCTTGTAGGCTTCATAACGTCGCCGCATCATCGCCCACAGCGAGCCGTCCGGCGCAGTGCCATCCTGCCGGACGTCGAGCGGTGCGAAGGTGAGCGCGGGCGATCCCGCGAGATTGCCCGGCATCAGGAAACGGCCGGGCGGCAGCAGGCTCATGGCGAAGCGCTCGTCGCGGCAGGCGCGCAGATAGTCGGTGAACAGCTTGGCAGCCGTCAGCGTCGCCTGCTCGTCTTCGCGCCCGTTCGCATCGAGAGTTGCCAGATGGGTGTGCCACTGCGCCGCCAGTTTTGCGCGCGGTTCGCGGCGGGACAGCGCGAGGCTTTCCGCCGACCACTGCTCATAGCTCTTGTTCAGCAGAGGCAGGTCGAGCAGCCATTCGCCCGGATAGTCCACCAGATCGAGCGTCAATGTGCGCGTCGCAGCGTTCTGGCGTTGATATTCGATCACGAGGCGCAGCTCGCTGATATCCACGGTCGAGTGAGGCCAGCGCCGGTCCCCGATCAAGGTGCGGACGTGGCCTTCATAGGCAAAGCGCGGGACGGCATCGTCGGGTTGCGGTTCGAGCCGGGCGCGGGCGATGCGCCCCGTCGCCAGAGACTCGAACACCGGAAAGCGGCCGCCCCGCAACAGGCCATGAACCAGGGCGGTGATGAAGACGGTCTTGCCCGCGCGTGACAGGCCTGTGACCCCAAGCCGCACGGTGGGGTTGAACAGGCTTTCGCCATACTCGATCAGGGAGCGAATGGAGAGGCGGGTGTCTTCGACGATGTCCGAAAAGCTGGGTGCCATAATTCCATCAAGACTTTATCGGACTGAGGGGGCAATGACGCAAAATAAAGTGCCATACGACAGTGTTATGAAGCTGGAGATTACCAGACGAAATTCAAGTTTCAGCCCCGACATGAATCGTGATCCCACGATCTTTCAGGGCGCGTTGACGGCTGCTATTCTACCTCCTGTCGCCGAATTCGCCACACGCCTGTCGGACAGCGCCGCATGACGATCTTCCGGTTGAAGCAGCTCAGCTCTTATGATCGTGTCGCGGACGGCGGCGTGGTCCGCTGGGACTACGACCGCGCCGAGCTGATCGCGGACGGTGTGGTCCATGTGCTCGGCATCGCCTTCGGATTGATCGCTGCAACGGCCCTCGTGGTCACCGCCGCTCTTTACGCCTCGACCAAGGAAATCATATCGGTATCGGTCTACGTCGCCGGGCTGCTTGCGATGCTTGGCCTGTCCGCAACCTATAATCTGTGGCCGGTTTCACCCGCCAAATGGCTGCTGCGCCGGTTCGATCACTCTGCGATCTATATTCTGATCGCGGCCACCTACACGCCGTTCCTGGCGCAGATGCACGACCGTTTCATGTCGACCGTGCTGCTGATCGGCGTCTGGTCGGTCGCGGCAGCGGGCATCGCGCTCAAGATTTTCCTTCCCGGGCGGTTCGATCGTCTCTCGGTCGGGCTCTACCTTGCCATGGGATGGAGTGGCGTCATCGCCTATGACAGCCTTGTGGCCTCGCTGCCGACCTCGACACTCTGGTTCATCGCGGCGGGCGGGCTGATCTATTCGCTCGGCGTGATCTTCCATGCCTGGGAGCGGCTGCGGTTTCAGAATGCGATCTGGCATTCCTTCGTGCTGCTCGCCGCCGCATTGCACTATACGGCGGTACTCGACATGGTTCTGGTCGCGGCCTGAGGGTTTACTTCGTCATTGCGAGGAGCGCTTGCGACGAAGCAATCCAGCTCTCCTTTTGTTGCACTGGATTGCTTCGCTCCGCTCGCAATGACGGCTGAGTCGATTGATCCGGCGCCGTTTCCCGCCTAAAATCTTCACATGAAAGTTGCTGGAAAAGTCGTTGTCGTCACTGGCGGTGCGAATGGCATCGGCCAGGCGCTGTGTGAAATCTTTCATCGCGAGGGCGCGGCCAAGGTCGTGGTCGCCGATCTGGAGGGCGCGCGGGCCAAGACAGTCGCCGACTCAATCGGCGGCGCATCGTTCGCCTGCGACGTCGGCAAGGAGAGCGACATTCTCCGTGTTATCGAGGAAACAGAAAGGCAGTTCGGTCCCATCGATCTGTTTTGCTCGAACGCGGGCATCGGCGGCGGGTTCGACCCGCTGTCGGAAAACGCTGGCGGCACCTCGGACGAACCGTGGGCCAGAAGCTGGGCCATCCACGTCATGGCGCATGTCTATGCGGCGCGCCATCTGATCCCGCGTATGAAGACGCGGGGCGGCGGATACTTCCTCAACACGATTTCAGCCGCCGGACTGTTGTCGCAGGTCGGCAGCGCCGCCTACTCGACCACCAAGCATGCCGCCGTGGGCTTTGCGGAAAACCTCGCGATTTCACACAAGGCGCACAACATCCGGGTCTCGATCCTCTGCCCGCAGGGGGTTGAAACCAACATGCTGAAGGGGCTGCCGAAGGGTCCGCAATCCAGCGATGGCAACCTGATGCCCGAGGATGTGGCAAAGTCCGCGCTGGAGGGCATCGACCGCGAAACCTTCCTGATCCTGCCGCATCCGCAGGTGATCGATTACATGCGCAAGAAGACCGACAATTACGATCGCTGGATCGGCGGCATGGCCAAGATTCAGGCCGGTCTGCGCGAGGCGTTCAAGAAGTAGGGCTATCGCGCTCTCTCCACCGTCATTGCGAGGAGCGGAGCGACGAAGCAATCCAGCTTAGGCCTCAAGAGTGGATTGCTTCGCTTCGCTCGCAATGACGAACATGCGCTACCAGTTCGCTGTACCCTTCATGGTCGGAGCGCCGGCAGCGTTCGCGGTCCAGACCTCCAGCCCGCCGTCCATCTCGTTGCCGTTGACGCTGAATTCCGCGCCGTCGAACAGCGGATTGACGCCGCGATAGACAAACTTCGCGGGCGCCTTGCCGCCGCGCTGGCGTGCGGCGAATTCGATCAGCAGCGACGCCTGCAACGGCCCGTGCACGATCAGGCCGGGGTAGAACTCGACCCTGGTGACGTAATCGCGGTCGTAGTGAATGCGATGGCCATTGAAGGTCAGTGCCGAATAACGAAACAGCAAAACCGGATCGGCCATGTGAGTTTCGCGTATCTTTCCCGCCGGGGCAGGTGCGGGTGATGCGGCGGGCTTTTCGCCTGCCGCGGGCATATCGCGATAGACGATATCGTGCCGCTCGCGGATGGCGATGCCGCGCGGCGTCGTGATCGTGTGGTCCACAGACACGAAACACAGCGCGCCGGTGCTGCCGGTCTTCATCGTCACGTCGGAAATGCGCGACGCGCGCGTGACCGTATCGCCGACCCGCAGCGGATCGATGAATTCGATCTGGCCGCCGGCCCACATCCGGCGCGGCAGCGGCACTGGCGGCAGAAATCCGCCGCGGGCGGGATGGCCGTCCGTCCCGATTTCGCTCATCGGCACGACCGGCTGCGCAAGGCACCAGTGCGTTGTGAGTGGCGCCGCGTCGCCTTCAACCGGATTGCCGATGTCGAGAAACAGCGTCGCGCGCAGGCCCTTCACCAGTTGAACGGTGATGACGTCGGACGCTTCCTGGGTGCGGCCGATCCACTGGCGCAAATGATCGATGTCGGGTTTTGCGGTCATGATGTCTTGCTCGCCTTCAATGCAGCTTCGACACTATGCGTGCCGATCGACGGGATCGCCCCGTAAGTCCGTGTCTCGCCAACGATGATCGCTGCCGGCGCGGGATAACTCACCACCCCGTTCGGTGAATCGACATCGATGCGGCGCAGATGGGGATGCGATGAAAGACTTTCCATCGTGTTGACTTCGGCGAAGGCAATGTCGGCCTCGGCGAGGCGTTTCATGAGTTCATCGCGCGTCAGTTCAGCGAAGGCAGCGGCAACCGTGTCGTCGGTCAGTTTGCGGTTTCTGACCCGCTCCACCATGCTGCCGAAGCGCGGATCGTTCGGAAGATCCGGCATGCCGATCACCTTGGCGCAGAAAACCTTCCATTCACGCTCGCTCTGGATCGAGATGAGGATTTCGTTGTTGTCCTTGGAGTGAAATACGCCGTAGGGCGCGACCGACGGGTGCGCCAAACCCATGCGCTTCGGCGGGTTGCCGTTCTCGGCATTCAGCAGCGGCACGGTGAGCCAGTCGGCCATCACGTCGAACATCGAGATGCGGATGTCCCGGCCCTTGCCGGTTCGCCCGCGCGCGATCAGCGCTTCGAGAATGGCGGCATGGGCGGCGGCGCCCGTTGCGACGTCGACAATCGACACGCCGACACGCGAAGGCGCTTCGGGCCCGCCGGTCACGGAGCACAATCCCGACTCCGCCTGGATCAGAAGATCGTACGCCTTGCGGCGGGCATAGGGGCCGTCGTCGCCGTAACCGCTGATGGTGCAGGAGACCAGCGCGGGATAGTCCTTCAGCAACCGCTCGCGGGAAAATCCGAGCTTGTCCATCGAGCCGGGTTTGAGATTCTGCACAAGCACGTCGGCGCTGGCGATCAGCTTCTCGAGAGATTGGCGCCCGTCGTCGGTTGCCAGATCGATCACGACGGATTTCTTGCCGCGATTGAGCCAGACGAAATAGCTGCTCTGGCCTTTCGCAGCGGCATCATAATCACGAGCGAAGTCGCCTTCCGGCCGCTCGATCTTGATGACGTTCGCTCCCGCATCTGCCAGACGCGACGTACAGAACGGGGCGGCAACCGCCTGCTCGACGGCAACGACGGTTAGTCCTTCAAGCGGCAGCATCGGCGTCTCTCAATACGAACGCGGCATGCCGAGCACGTGCTCGGAAAGATGCGACAGGATCAGGTTGGTCGATATAGGCGCGACCGAATAAAGCCTCGTCTCGCGGAATTTCCGCTCGACGTCGTACTCTTCGGCGAAGCCGAAACCGCCATGGGTCTGAATGCAGGCGTTGGCGGCCTCGAACGACGCATCGGCGGCGAGCATCTTGGCCATGTTGGCCTCCGCGCCGCAGTCCTTGCCTGCCTCATAGAGCCGGGTGGCTTCCCTCACCATCAGTTCGGCAGCGCGCATGTTGGCGTAGGACTTGGCGATCGGAAACTGGATACCCTGGTTCTGGCCGATCGGTCGGCCGAAGACGGTACGCTCCTTGGCGTAGTCGCTGGCCTTCTTGATGAACCACTTGGCGTCGCCGACACATTCCGACGCGATCAGAATGCGCTCCGCATTCATGCCGGACAGGATATAGCGGAAGCCCTTGCCTTCCTCGCCGATCAGGTTTTCGGCGGGCACTTTCATGTTGTCGAAGAACACTTCCGTGGTGGCGTGGTTCATCATGGTGCGGATCGGCCGGATGGTCAGTCCGCCGGCCTTCTTCGCTTCCTGCATGTCCACAATGAAAACGGACAGGCCATCGGTGCGCTTGGCGGTCTGTTCCTTCGGCGTGGTGCGCGCCAGCAAAATCATCAGGTCGGAATATTCGGCGCGGCTGGTCCAGATCTTCTGGCCGTTGACCACGTAGCGGTCGCCTTCACGCTTTGCAAAAGTCTTGAGCGACGATGTGTCGGTGCCGCTGGTCGGTTCCGTGACGCCGAAAGCCTGCAACCGCAATTCGCCGCTGGCAATCCGCGGCAGCCACTTGGACTTCTGTGCTTCGCTGCCGTGCCGCAGCAGCGTGCCCATGGTGTACATCTGGGCGTGGGTGGCGCCGCCGTTGCAGCCGGCGCGCTGGATTTCCTCAAGGATCGCGGCGGCCGCCGAAAGCTTCAAGCCAGAGCCGCCGTACTCTTCCGGGATCAGCACCGAGAGGTAACCGGCGTCGATCAGCGCCTGAACGAATTCCTTCGGATATGCCATCTCGCGGTCCAGCTTGCGCCAGTACTCGCCGGGGAATTGCGCGCAAAGCTTTGCAACGGATTCGCGGATGTCGGAAAAATCTTGCTCTTGATGTGTCATGGGAATGTGTTTGGCAGATCGCCAGCCTGTGTTCCAGCGGTTTGGGACGCGCAGCCATATTCCGAATTTGCATCCGTGGCGCAGCTAGTGGAGTGGATTTGACATTCGCTGCCCTGCTGGCAACGGGTCAGCAAAGCGAGGGTCAGGCGTTGATGCGAACCGGAAGTTCCTCGTAGCCCTTCACGAAGCTCGAGTAGATCCGCTTGGGTTCACCGACGACTTCAATGTTGTCGAACCGCTTGAGAATCTCTTCCCAGATGATCTTGAGTTGCAAATCAGCCAGCCGCATGCCGACGCAGCGATGGATGCCGAATCCGAACGACATATGCGTGCGTGGCCGCGCGCGGTCGATGATGAAGCTGTCCGGGTTTTCGATTGCGTCGCTATCGCGGTTGCCGGAGACGTACCACATCACGACGCGGTCGCCCTTCTTGATCAGCTTGCCGCCGAGTTCGGTGTCCTGCAGCGCCGTGCGGCGCATGTGCGCCAGTGGCGTCTGCCAGCGGATCACCTCAGGCACGAAGCTGTCGATCAGCGCATGGTTGTCGCGCAGCTTGTCGTACTGGTCAGGATTTTCGTTCAGCGCCAGCACCGAGCCGCTCATCGAGTTGCGGGTGGTGTCGTTGCCGCCGACGATCAGCAGGATGAGGTTGCCGAGCAGTTCGTCGCGGTTCATGTGACGTGTCGCGTCGCTATGCGCCATCATTGAAATGAGGTCGTTGCCGGGGTTCTTGACGCGCTCGTTCCACAACCGGATGAAATAGTCGGCGCACTCGCCGAGCTCCCGCAGCCGCTGTTCCTCGCTCTCGTAGATGCCGCTTTTCGGCAACGCGGTCGAAAGATCAGACCAGCGCGTCAGCATGCGGCGATCTTCCCACGGAAAATCGAACAGCGTCGCAAGCATCTGGGTGGTGAGTTCGATGGAGACGCGATCGACCCAGTTGAAGGTTTCGTTGCGGGGGAGGTTGTCGAGAATCTCCGCCGAACGCTCGCGAATGAGAAGGGAGAGCCGGTCGAGGTGCACCGGCGTGAACATTGGCTGCACGGTCTTGCGCTGCGGGCCGTGCTTCGGCTCGTCCATCGCGATGAAGCTGGGCCACTGATAGTCCTCGCCCATGTCGCGGAGGTTGATACCGCCATATTTGATGTCCGACGAAAAGATCGCGGCGTTGGTGTCGACATGCATGATGTCGTTGTATTTGGTCACCGACCAGTAATCGCCCACCGGGCAGGTCGTGCAGTAATGCACCGGCTCTTCCTTGCGCAGCCGCTCGAAATAGGGCCACAGCGTATCGCTCCGGAACAGCTCAGGAGCGCCCGGGTGGAATTCCGAGAGCGGCATCGAATAGGCCTTCTCGCGTGCGGCCTTCTGGCGCTCGTCGCGGGCCATGCTGATCGTTCCGTGCATCGTTCGCTTCCTTATCCCCAGGACCAATTTTCACGGCGTGTCTGACGCTCGAATTCTTATTGCCGGATGCGGCTTTGCTATGACGCCAGCCGCACCGGAAGGGTCTCGTAGCCCTTGACGAAACTGGAATACACCCGATGCGGCGGCTCCACCACTTCGATGTTGTCGTAGCGCTTGAGAATTTCCTCCCAAACGATTTTCAATTGTAATTCCGCTAGGCGAATTCCAACACAGCGATGGATGCCGAACCCGAACGACAGATGCTGACGGGGCCGGGCGCGATCGATGATGAAGCTATCGGGATTCTCGATCACCTCGTCGTCACGATTGCCCGAGACGTACCACATCACGACCTTGTCGCCCTTTCGGATCGTCTTGCCGCGCAACTCGGTATCCTGCAGCGCGGTGCGGCGCATATGCGCCAGCGGCGTCTGCCAGCGGATGACTTCCGGCACCATGCTGTCGACCAGGGCGTGGTTGTCGCGCAGCTTTTGATACTCATCCGGATTCTGGTTCAGCGCGTATAGGCCGCCGGAGAGCGAGTTACGGGTGGTGTCGTTGCCGCCGACGATCAGCAGGATCAGATTTCCCAAAAACGTCTTGGGGTCCATGTCGCGGGTCGCTTCTGCATGCGCCATCATCGAGATGAGGTCGCTTTTCGGCGCGGCGTTGATCCGCTCGTTCCACAGCCTGGAGAAATAGGCGGCGCATTCCTGCAATTCGGCCTGCCGGGCATCCTCGGATGCGATGATCTCGGTATTGCCGGGCAGGGCGGTGGCGACATCGGACCAGCGTGTCAGCTTGCGGCGATCCTCCCACGGAAAATCGAACAAGGTTGCAAGCATCTGGGTCGTCAGTTCGATGGAAACCCGGTCGACCCAGTCGAAGGTGGCGTTGCGCGGCAGCGCATCCAGGCACTGCGCGGCGCGCTGGCGGATGGTGCCGGCGAGCTGGTCGAGATGGGTGGGCGTGAACATCGGTGCGACGGTTTTGCGTTGCGCGCTGTGCTTTGGCTGATCCATGGCGATGAACATCGGACGGCGAAATTCAGGCGGCGCATCGCGAATGGTGATTCCGCCGAGGCTCGATTCCGACGAATAGATTTGATGATTGGTCTCGACATGCATGATGTCGTTGTACTTCATGACGGACCAGTACGCGCCGAACTGGCTGTCCTTGCAGTAATGGACCGGGTCTTCTTTCCGCAGCCGTTCGAAGTAGGGCCAGAACGTATCGTTGCGGAAAAGATCGGGGTCGCCGGGATTGAAATCCGCGAGGGGGGTCGAATAGGCCTTGTCGCGCGCTGCCGTCTGCTCGGAGCTTTGCGCAAGATCCAGCGTGCCGTGCATCGCGCGTCTCCCCTTAGCCGCTTCCGTGGTTGATCCCGGAAGCTTGTCGCGAATTACATCCCCTGGAGTGCGACGAGGCAAGGGTGACGGTGGTTTGTCGCATCAACGGTGCGGGCGAGGGACGTCCCGGGGGATGGAGCTGCTGCTTGTACCCGTATCCTTAGAAGGAGCACAAAAATACAATTCACAGGCGAGATGCATCTGCAAGCCGCTAGAGCTTGGTTAATAAGTTCGCCCTAAGGTTTCTGGATACCACCTAGAAAGGGCTCAGACAATGCAATTGTTCAAGTCTTCTCAAGAGCTTAAGTCGAAGCTTAACGCACTCGGTAAATCTCAGGCGGTCATCGAATTTAACCTCGATGGCACAATCGTGACGGCCAATCCGAATTTCCTGAATGCCATGGGGTACCGGCTGGACGAAATTCAGGGGAAGCATCACAGCATTTTCGTCGACCCCGAAGTTCGCGAGAGGGCGGAATACCGCGAATTCTGGGATGCCCTGCGCAGGGGAGAATACCAGGCCCGCGAGTTTGCGCGCGTCGCCAAGGGCGGCCGGCCGGTCTGGATCCAGGCCTCGTACAACCCGCTGCTGGATCGCGGCGGCAAACCGTACAAGGTGGTCAAGTTCGCCTCCGACATTACCGAGCAGAAGCTGAGGAGCGCCGATTACGAAGGCCAGATCGCGGCCATTCAGAAGTCGCAGGCGGTGATCGAATTCAACCTCGACGGCACCGTGATCACTGCGAACGAGAACTTCCTCAAGACCCTCGGCTATCGGCTGGAGGAGATCCAGGGCAAACACCACGGCATGTTCGTGGAATCCCGGTACCGGGACAGCTCCGCCTATCGCGAATTCTGGGAGTCGCTGCGCCGCGGCGACTATCAGGCGGCCGAATACAAACGCGTCGGCAAGGGCGGCAAGGTGATCTGGATTCAGGCGTCCTACAATCCGATCCGGGGCGCTGACGGCAAACTCGCGAAGGTGGTCAAGTTTGCCACCGACACCACGGCGCAGGTTGAAGACCGTCTGCGCCGCGGCGAGGTGCAGAAATCCATCGATATCGATCTGGGGCAGATTACGGAAGCCGTCACTTCAACGTCACAGCGGGTGACATCGGCAGCGAGCGCATCGACGCAGACATCGTCCAACATGCAGGCCGTCGCGTCCGGCGCGGAGGAGCTTGCGGCCTCTGTCGGTGAAATCAGCCGTCAGGCTGCGGACGCACTCAGCATCTCGCTGCAGGCGGTCCAGCAGGCCAACGAGACAAGCGCCATCGTGTCGGGTCTTGCGATAGCTGCACAGAAGATCGGCGATGTGGTCAAGCTCATCAACAACATCGCCGAGCAGACCAACCTGCTTGCGCTCAATGCCACCATCGAGGCGGCGCGAGCCGGCGATGCGGGCAGGGGATTCGCGGTGGTGGCATCGGAAGTCAAAAGTCTCGCGACCCAGACCGCTAAGGCAACCGACGAAATCAGCGCACAAATCGCCGAGGTTCAGGGCACCACAACCAGCGCCGTGAATGTCATTGAGGCGATCACGCAGACAATCTCCCGCATCAACGAAATTTCGGCGGCGATCGCGGCATCGGTGGAGGAACAGGCGTCCGTGACGCAGAGCATTTCGGCCAACATGCAGGTTGCTGCGAAAGGCGTCACCGACATCAACTCCAACATGAACGACATCGCGGAAGCGACGCGGTCTGTCGATGAGTCGACCCGCAAGGTGCGGGAAGCCTCACGCGCGCTGGCCTGACAGCGCGCATCGTTCCGCTGCGAAATGTCAGGCAAAAGACATTTCAGAGTGCGGCGTTGCAGTAGGAAAGGCCGTCTCGCGGCGTAATCGCGGGGCGGCATGGACCGATGGCGCGCAACAGGGCGAAGGCTGGATGCATGGCGTGTCCGGCGTCTGAATGAGACTGAACGCCGGGATGTTCCGGTGCTTCTTTCTCTTCTCCCCGCAACCTGCCCGTGGCATTGTCTGGCCCAATAACGGTTGGCTCGTCGCGAGCCAGTGGAGTTTGGATTGGCATTCGCTACCCGACGGGCGGCAAACTCGTAAAGCGAATGTCAAATCCAAACTCCACTAGAAACTTGTATTTACTGGTGGTCCGTCGATTCTAACCTTCGCAAGAATGCCTGCTGAAACAGGATGCGGATGTTAGAATCGGACCACTAGATCCTGGGAGAGACTCTGATGATTCCGAACGCGCATAGTATGTTCAATTTCGATCTCGGCGAGACGGCGGATGCGATCCGCGAAACCGTTCGTGATTTCTCCGCGAACGAAATCGCGCCGCGCGCCGACGAGATCGACAAGAGCAATCAGTTCCCGCGCGACCTCTGGCCCAAGCTCGGTGCACTCGGTTTGCACGGGATCACCGTTGAGGAAGAGTACGGCGGCTCTGGGCTCGGCTATCTGGAGCATTGCATCGCGTTGGAGGAAATCTCACGCGGCTCGGCGTCGGTGGGCTTGTCCTACGGCGCGCATTCGAACCTGTGCGTCAACCAGATCCGGCGCAACGGCAACGAAGCTCAAAAGCGAAAGTATCTCCCGAAGCTGATTTCCGGCGAGCACGTCGGCGCGCTGGCGATGTCGGAGCCAGGCGCCGGATCGGACGTGGTGTCGATGAAGACTCGTGCCGAGAAGAAGGGTGACCGGTACGTCATCAACGGCAACAAGATGTGGATCACCAACGGGCCGATTGCCGAGACGCTGGTGGTTTATGCCAAGACCGATCCGGCTGCCGGGCCACGCGGCATGACCGCGTTTCTGATCGAAAAGGGCATGAAGGGATTCTCGACAGCTCAAAAGCTGGACAAGCTCGGTATGCGCGGGTCGGACACCGCCGAACTGGTGTTTGAGGATTGCGAAGTCCCGGAAGAGAATGTGCTGGGTCACGTCGGCCGTGGCGTCAACGTGCTGATGTCCGGCCTCGACTATGAGCGCGCCGTGCTGGCGGCCGGGCCGCTCGGCATCATGCAAGCGTGTCTCGATGTGGTGATGCCCTATGTTCACGAGCGCAAGCAGTTCGGCGAGCCGATCGGCAGCTTCCAGCTCGTGCAGGGAAAAGTCGCCGACATGTATGTGGCGATGAATGCTTCGCGCGCCTATGTCTATGCGGTCGCGAAGGCTTGCGATCGCGGTGAGACCACCCGCGAGGATGCCGCAGGCGCGATCCTCTATGCGGCGGAACGCGCGACGCAGTGTGCGCTGGATGCGATCCAGTTGCTTGGCGGCAACGGATACATCAACGATTACCCGACCGGGCGGCTGCTGCGCGACGCGAAGCTCTACGAGATCGGCGCCGGCACCAGCGAAATCCGCCGCATGCTGATCGGACGTGAGCTGTTTGAAAAGACGGCGTGAGGGCGTCGACCGTCCGTCGGCGTCGTTGCGAGCGAAGCGAAGCAATCCAGAAGCAACAAGCAAGACTGGATTGCTTCGTCGCAAGTGCTCCTCGCAATGACAGATTGGACGGCAGTATCTGCCGGACAGCAGAAGCGCCCAAGCAAGCCTATCGCGACGGCAGGTGGTTCACCTTGGCGACCCACTTCCGTACATCAGGCAGGATCGCGGGCAGCAGGGCGCGAACTTCCTCGACGGTCATGCCGGCCTTGATGCGCGGGTCGTAGAGAATGTTCAGGATGTACTGGTCGTAGATGTCGAAGAATCCCATCGAGACCTGATCGTTGAACATCGTCCACGGCACGGTGTCCGTGTCGTTGATCGGCCCAAGTGACTGCAGCAATTCCTCATAGGCGCAATCGAGAAACACGAAGTCGCCGTTATCCACGGTGAGGATCACATCCGAGCGCTGGATCTCGTAATCTTCATTCTTGCGAAATCCGGACAGGCATTGCGGGTCCAGCGAGTCATGGATTTCCTTGGCTTTCTCCGCGCCGTAGAACGACGTGATCGTTTTCTGCAGATCGCGATCGCGGACCAGCGTGATGATGGTATTGGCGTCGTCGCGGTTCTCGGCCATCGCGATGTCGAGGTGCTGCACCCGCATGGCGATGTCGCCGACAACCTTGCCGATCTGCGTTTTCCGGTCGGCGCGGGTTGAGCCATCGATAAAGATGCGTACCGGCACCTGGTATTTGCGGATACGGTCGACGCGGCCGGCGAGATGATACTCTGCGCCGAATGCCGTTTTCATGAAGCCGTCGATGATCTGACTGTCGGTGAAGACCTTCTTTTCGCTGCGCTGGCGGGCGCTGATGCTGGATGTTTCCGCAAAGGCCGGCGGCAACAGCGCGGTGCTGAGCGCGAGGCAACCCGCTGTGGCGGCGATGCCAGATGTCAGCCACCGCATTGTCGAGGATGTGTCCATTGCAATTGAGCTAGCCGTCACAGTGGCGTCGTGCAAGGGAATCGGTCGCAGGCTGGCGATAAAACGACAAGGCCGGCCACGAGGGGCCGGCCTTTGAACTGGTGTTGCGGGCAGATGGTACCGCTCGGCTCGGGTCTAGTTCCTGACGATGACCGTCGCGCCCACCCGTACCCGGTTGTACAGGTCGATGACGTCGTCATTGACCATGCGGAAACAGCCCGACGAGACGGCCTGACCAATCGTCTCAGGCTCGTTGGAGCCGTGAATGCGGTAGAGGGTCGATCCCAGATACAGGGCGCGCGCGCCGAGTGGATTGTCCGGCCCGCCGACCATGTGCCGCGGCAGGTCCGGACGGCGGCGCAACATCTGCGCCGGCGGCGTCCAGCTCGGCCATTCCTTCTTCGCGGTGACGCGATGAACTCCACCCCAGCGGAAGCCGTCGCGGCCGACACCGATGCCGTAACGCAAGGCCCGGCCGCCCTCCTGAACCAGATACAGGCGGCGCTCCTTGGTATCGATAATGATCGTGCCCGGCGCGTAATTACCCTGGAAGCCGACCGTGGTGCGCGGAATCGGGCCAGACCCGCCGCTCATTCCACCACCGCCAAAAAGCTGAAGTAAAGGGTTGAACTCCACGTCGGCCATCGCAAAGCTGGTGCCGCCGAGCAAAGTCGCTGCGGTAAGAATTACGGTCAAAAGTCGCGTCATTAGAATCCTCGCAGGAGATCGTCAGACAGGGGCGGGAAATATTGGCGAACCGGGGGACGCATCCGGATTACAGGTGCCACGAACCCGCGAGAAAGGCCACAATTTGCCTGCTTTCGCAACCCACGGACGCGTGAATGGCTTCGCTACAGTTCATTATCTGCCTGAAGCGTGACTTCCGCGAGACATGCCTTGCGTGCACGGTCGCGCCGCCGATCCAAACTACCGCAGGCTTTGAAGAACTGTCATAAGGATGGTTGATCTAACGGCGATACAACAAAAAATCTCGAACGGGAGTGAAATGATGAACGGTGCGGAAAGCCTGGTGCGAACATTGGTCGCGGGTGATGTGAATGTCTGCTTCACCAACCCGGGCACATCGGAGATGCACTTTGTCGCCGCGCTGGACCGGGTCGACGGTATGCGATGCGTGCTCGGGCTGTTCGAAGGCGTCGTGACCGGCGCAGCCGACGGGTATTACCGGATGGCTGGAAAGCCGGCATCGACACTGCTGCATCTGGGACCCGGCCTCGCCAACGGTCTCGCCAATTTGCACAATGCGAAGAAGGCACATTCCGGCATCGTCAACATCGTCGGACAGCATGCGACCTATCACATCGAGTATAACGCGCCGCTGACGTCGGATATCGAAGGTCTCGCCCGGCCGATGTCGGCCTGGGTTCGCACCTCGCCGGATTCGAAATCCATTGCACGCGATGGCGCCGCCGCGATCGCGGCGGCGAGGAGCCATCCCGGACAGATCGCGACGCTCATTCTGCCGGCCGATACGGCCTGGAACGAAGCCGACGGCATCGCGCAGGTGCCCGCGGACTCGCAGCGCGCCAGCTATTCGCCAAAGGCAGTCGACGAAGCCGCGCGCGTTCTGCGCAGCGGCGAGCAGACGTTGCTGTTGCTGACAGGCAGGGCGTTGACCGAAGAGGGACTCGCGCTGGCCGCGCGCATTGCCGGCAAGACCGGATGCAAGGTGATGGGCCAGACCTACAATCCGCGCATGGCGCGGGGACGCGGGCGTTTTTCCATCGACCGTATTCCCTATGTGATCGAGCAGGCGCTGCCGATCCTGAAGAATTTCCGGCACATCGTTCTGGTCGAAACCAACGATCCGGTGGCGTTCTTTGCCTATCCGAACAAGCCGAGCCTGCTCAAGCCGGAAGGCTGCGAGGTTCATCGCATGTGCGAAGCCGGCGAGAATTCGGTCGCCGCACTGCATGCGCTGGCCGATGCGCTCGGCGCCAAGGCAAGCGACGCGAAACCGCAGCAGCTTGTCGAACTGGCCAAACCCACCGGCGCGCTGACGTATGCATCCATCGCGCAGGCGATTGCCATGGCGATTCCGGAGAACGCCATCGTGGTCGATGAATCGATCACCACAGGGCGCGGATTCTTTCCGCCGACGGCGGCAGCGGCTCCGCACGACTGGCTGCAGAACATGGGCGGCTCGATCGGCTTCTCGACACCGGTCGCAACCGGTGCGGCGGTCGCGTGTCCCGATCGCAAGGTCATCTGCATGGTCGGCGATGGCAGTGCGATGTACACGCTGCAGTCGCTGTGGACGCAGGCGCGCGAAAAGCTCGATGTCACCACGATCGTTTTCGCCAATCGCACCTATCAGATCCTGAAGGGTGAGTTCGCAGGCGTCGATGCGGGCGAGCCGGGACGCAAGGCGCTCGACATGCTCAACCTCGACAATCCTGCGCTCGACTGGGTGTCGCTGGCGAAGGGCATGGGCGTGCCGGCCCAATCGGTTACGACCGCCGAGGATTTTTCGAACGTGCTGACCAATTCGGTGCGTGAGAAGGGGCCGCGGCTGATCGAAGTCGTAATGTAACGACGACGACTGGAACCCTGCGCAAGTCTTCAGCGTTGAAGACGGACATGAAGTCTTGCCAGGTTTCCCGATATGCATGTTTTTCAGGGCTCGTCTTTCAGTCCGGACATTATCGCGACGATGACGCAGGCCTTTGAAGAGGCCGTCGAAACTTTGCCGTTTCCGGTGGGATCGTCACGGGTCCAGGCGCTGGCGAAGAATATCATCGAGCTTGCGTCGCAAGGCGAGCGCGATCCGGAGCGTATGAAGCTGCTGGCGCTGCTCGCTCTGAAGTCAGCCGAGATTTGATGTCTAACCGTACGCGATGACGGTATTGACGGAGATATCTGCGGATGCGGGCATCCCGTGCGGCGAGGCGCGTCGGTATCATGGAAAGGTTTAGTTAAGTCTTCAGCAGCTTCTTGCCGCTAGGTTAGCCGTGGCCTGTCAAGACGGTCGCCCGGCGCGGCGATCATGTGCAAGAATTGCAATGAGGTTGTGCCCATGAAGATGGTGGTTGATTTTATCTGGGACGAAACGGCCGCGACGTCGATCGAGTACGCCTTGATCGCGACGGGTATCGCTGTCGCAATTGTTGCGGCAGTGAATGGTCTCGGCACGACGCTTGGGGTCAAGTACGACACCGTCAAGGCCGCCTTCGACTGACCTTCGCACTACGCAGATGCTGATGTCGCTTGGTGTTTGGACGATCAATGGTGGGCGCACAAGGGATCGAACCTTGGACCTCTCCCGTGTGAAGGGAACGCTCTCCCGCTGAGCTATGCGCCCGGGAACGACCGATAATGATCGTGCAAGCCCGGGATTTACGGAAGCAGGGGTAGGGGTGTCAAGCGCAGGCAGCCCGTACGTGCAAGAATTCGGCTCAAATCATGAATTGAGGCGCGATCTTGTCGCCGAACCGCTCACACTTCGGCGGATCACGCGCTAACCCGGCTGGCGGGCCCGTGAGGCATGTGCCTGCAGCGCCCGGATCCGCTCGGCCAGCGTTCCGCGTGCCTCTGTGGTGGCCCCGTTCGGCGCCGTGCCGTTGGGGGCCGTGCCGTTCGCGGTCGTCGCTTTGACGATGGCGCTGATGGCCGGCTTCTGCTCTTCCGATGCCAGGATGGCCTCGATCGGCGAGTCTGGACCTTCCAGCGTCACCGCGAGCTTTGCGACCTCGGCGGCGATGTCGTTGATGCGCTCCCGCAGCAGCGCATTTTCCATGCGCTCGGTGGACCATGAGCTTTCGGCCTGCTGCTGAATGAGGTTGATATCGCGCTGAAGCTTGGCGCGTTCGTCGCGGGCGACGGTGAGCTGTTCTTCCAGCGCCGTCTTCTCCGCGCGAAGCTTGTCCATCGCGCTCGAGTTGCCCGGGCCGCCTGCCATATCCTCGCGCAGTTTCTGCTCGGTCTGTTTTGCGGCTTCGGCCTGCTGGCGAAGCAGATTGTTCTCGTATTCGCGCTCGGCGAGGATCTTGCCCTGCAGCGCCAACCGGTTTTCAAGATCGGTGACGCGGGTGGAGAGCATTTCGGTTTCCTTGGTCTGTACGACCAGTTGCCGATCGAGGTCACCGACCCGTCCGCTCAGATTCTCGACCTTGCCGCGCGCGTCGCTCAGTTCGCGTGTCGCGATCTCCGCTTCGTTACGGTGATCTGTCAGGCGCTGCTGGCTGCTGGTGACTTCCTTCTCGGCGTCGTTGACCCGGGTTTGCAGGGCTTCGATCTGGCTGCGAACCGCGAGCAGTTCGATCTGGCGGCTTTCCGCCGTCATCGAGCTCTGGGACAGTTCGCTGTTGAGCTTGCCAAGGTCGGCCTGCTTGCCGGCCAGTTGTTGCTCGGCCGTGCGCAAGGATTGCGTCTTGACGTTGAATTCTTCTTCCGTCGCGCGCAGCTGATCCTTCAGCCCTTTCTCGCGCGCTTCCAGCGCGAAAATCGCGGCATTTTTTTCGCCGAGTTCGATTTTCAGCCGGTTGATCGCGTCCGATTTCTTGCCGAGTTCGGCGAGCTGGCTTGAGGTCTTGTTCTTGAGCTGCTCGACGCTCATTTCGAGCCGGCGCGCGGACATCGCGAATTCGGCGCGCAGCTGGTCCTTGTCGGCCTGAATCTCGGCCATCGACAGCGGCGTTGCCGCCTCAAGACGTTTTGTCGTCAGCCGCACCGCACGGTTATGCACCAGCGGCACGATCATCAGACCGAACAACATCGAGACCAGAAAACCGATCGCCAAATACATGATCGGTTCGACCATATGCGTGACCCCTGCGTCAAAATTGCCCAATTCACCATGCCACGGCGAGCGGGGAAAAAGCTAGCGGGACAGCGCGTTAACGTGAATCCGATGGCCGTCAGTGACGGTCCGGCCCGGGGATCAGAAGGGATTCCAGGTCGCGCGGGGGGTGAACTTCAGATAGCCGATATTGGCGCCGAGGCGCAGACCCACTCCCGACCGGATCGGGACCAGCACGATGCCGTTCGCCGTCAGCGCCGTCATGCCGAAGCCGCCGATGATGTAGGCCGAACCGTCGATGCCGGCGAAGCGCTGGTAGATCGCGTCGGTCGCGGGCAGTTTGTAGACCAGCACCATGGTGCGTGCGCCGTCGCCGCCCCAGTCGAAGCCGACCGACGGGCCCTGCCAGTAGACCCGCAGGTCGCCGGCATTCTTGGTATAGAGTGTACCTTCGCCGTAGCGCAGGCCGGCCACGAAAGCGCCGCTGCCTTCCTCGCCGAGCACGTAGCCGTTGGGCAGGCCCCACTGGCTGACCGCACGCTCGATGACCGATGCCAGCCCGCGGGACACGCTCCCGAAGAACCGGTGACCCGCGCCGACCAGTTCGTCGGGGCCATAGCTATTGGGCGCAGCTCGCTGCTGGGCAGAGGCCGGCATTGCCAGGGAAATCGTCGCTGCAAACACCAGCGCCGCAATGCGCGAAGCGAAAGTCATGAAAGAACCCCTTGGACCACCAGATGGCCGAGTTTCATAGCCATCGCTTAACGCCTTGCTGAGAAGCAACGGCTTAAGCTCCGGTCCCACGTCCCCGACTCGATTGTTTATCAGCATCAACTATGACGGCACGGCGGCAGGAAAATAAAGGGCGGCACCTTAGAATTGCCTGTGTTGCGGTATTGGCGGGGGCTGTGAGCGCCGCCGGACCGTTCGCCGGGGCGTGGGCAGGGCTCACCGAACGGGTGGTTATGAACCGCCATAGCGGTCTTGCCATCGATGGTTTCGATCCCGTGGCCTATTTCACCGACGCCGAGGCGACGAAGGGTGAGCCGGAGATCGAAGCGTCCAAGGCCGGTGCGGTCTGGCGCTTTCGAAACGATGCCAATCGTGCGGTTTTCCTCGCCCATCCGGAGATCTACGGACCCCGGTTCGGCGGCTATGATCCCGTCGATGTGGCGCAGGGCAAGGCCGTCGCGGGACGGGCGCAGCTCTGGCTGATTTCGGGCGAACGGCTGTATCTCTTCAGCCGTGAAGACAACCGGACGGCCTTTGCGGCCGATCCGGACGGCGTCCTCAAACACGCCAGCGGCAGATGGCCGGCGCTGCTCGAGACCCTCTCGGACTACTAGCCCGCCACGTTCGGGTCGCCCCAGGCGATGAATTCGGGGACCAGAAAGTCCTCACGGGCTTCCCCGAAGCAAAGGGCGGCGCCCCGGCTGTCGGTAATTTTGCCCCCGGCCGCCGTCACAATCGCATGGCCTGCGGCGACGTCCCATTCGGACGTCGGAGACAGTCGCGGGTAGATATCAGCGCCCCCCTCGGCAATGCGACCAAACTTGACCGCCGAACCCAAAGCCTGCCGGATCGCTCCGGGCCGATCCGCGATAAAGGCTTCGGTCCGCTTGTCACCGTGAGACCGGCTCACGGCCACGATCCAAGCCCCGCCGGGGCCGGGATGACGACGGGTGTGGATCGGCTGGCCAGCACGGGCTTTGCCATCCTTGGTTACGAGCAGCCGTTCTGCTCCCCGGCCCACAAGCCCTCGCCAGATCAGCCCCAGGGCAGGCGCTGCGATAATTCCAAGCAGTGGCTGGCCGTGGGTGATGAGCGCGACATTGACGGTGTACTCGTCGCGGCCGGCGACAAACTCCTTGGTGCCGTCCAGCGGGTCAACCAGGAAAAAGCTGTTCCTGTAAGGATGTGCGGCCAAGTCCGTGCGTTCCTCTGACAACGTCGGAACATTCGGCACGAGTTTGCTCAGGCCTTCCGAGATGATGCTGTGGGCGGCCATATCCGCTTCGGTAACGGGAGAGCCGTCGGATTTGTCCGTGACCTGCATGGTGGAGCGGCTGACCGCGAGAATCGCAGCCCCGGCCTGCACGACGATATCCGTCAACGGCTCCATCAAGAGGGCCGCGGCGTCACGATCGATTGCGGGACTGGAGATTTCGGTCATAGATCGGCCTTCAATCCGCTGTGGTTCGTGTCGCGCCTTGGTGGCCGCAGGGCCAACCGCAGTGTATCAAACCATAAAGCATGTATGATTCGCCGCGTCAGCACGGTGCGGCTCATCGTTTGTGCGTGGTCGCAGGAACTGCCGAAAAATCCCTGAAAAATCCGAGGAAGTCTATGTCTGGCACGTCAACTCCCGGTCCTACACCCGATGCTCTCGAACTCGCGGCATTGATGTGTTCGCGTGTCTGCCACGATCTCATCAACCCGGTGGGCGCGATCGTCAATGGTCTCGAAGTGTTCGACAGCAGCAACAAGGAAGATGACAAGGAGTTCGCGCTCGATCTGATCCGCAAGAGCGCGAAATCGACCTCGGCGCGTCTGCAGTTCTGCCGCATCGCTTACGGAGCCGCAGGATCGGCCGGATCGCAGATTGATCTCGGCGAGGCCCAGAAGATGACGCGCAATCACCTTGAGGATGGAAAGACCAAGATCACTTGGAATTTGCCGCATGTCCTGATGGCGAAGAACCGCGTCAAGTTGCTGCTGAACATGTTCGTCATCGCGCAGCAGGCCATTCCCCGCGGCGGTGAACTCACCGTCGATCCGATCGGCGAGGGGGATACGATGGGATTTCTCCTTCGTGCCGCCGGCGCCAACGCACGTGAGCCGCAGAATGTCGCAGCGCAATTGAATCTCGACAATGCGGGCTCGGTCTCGGCGCATGCCGTCCAGCCCTATTACACGGCGCTGCTGGCGCAGGCATGCGGGCTAAAGGTATCGCTCGCGGCTGAAACGGACGCTGTCGTCCTCACCGCGTCCTCCTAACTGCATCTTCATAAACTCTTAATGAACCGATCCCCGGGGGCGCCATCCTCCGGGGGAACGCCTTAGCGTCTTATTCAGCGCGTTCTTTTCCAAATGCTCAACCAATATTAAACGCTTTGCGTCGAGACTGTGTGCATTCCGGGAGGCGTGTGTTGCGTGCCCGTTTGCGCGAGGCTTGATTTTATGGACGATCTGCTGCGTGAGTTTCTGACTGAAACTAATGAGAGTCTCGATACCGTCGACAATCAGTTGGTTCGCTTCGAACAGGATCCGAACAACGCGAAGATTCTCGATAATATTTTCCGGCTTGTTCATACCATCAAGGGGACCTGCGGCTTTCTCGGATTGCCGCGCCTGGAAGCGCTGGCTCATGCAGCCGAGACGCTGATGGGGAAATTCCGTGACGGAATGCCGGTGACCGGCGAGGCCGTCACGCTGATCCTGAGCACGATCGACCGCATCAAGGAAATTCTCGGCCAGCTTGAAGCAACCGAAGCCGAGCCCGAAGGCGCCGACGTCGATCTGATCGACGCGCTTCACCACATGGTCGAGCAGGGCATGGCCGCTATGACTGCACCTGCACCTGAAGCCGCCGCTGCGAAGCCAGTGACGGCGGGTGCTGCTGTCGCGCAGACGCTTGAGCGTGAATTGCGGCCCGGCGAGGTCTCGCTGGATGAGCTCGAGCGTGCGTTCCGCGAAACGGAGATGGAAATTCCGGCGCCGCCGCTCGCTCCCATTGAGCAGGCTGCTCCGAAAGCCGAGGCTCCCAAGCCTGCCGCTGCCAAGCCTGCTGCGGCGAAGCCGAGGAAGCCCGTCATCGAGAACGAGACGTCGGAGGGCGACAAGATCGCCAACCAGTCCATTCGCGTCAACGTCGATACGCTTGAACACCTGATGACTATGGTATCCGAGCTGGTGCTGACCCGCAATCAGTTGCTCGAGATCAGCCGTCGCAACGAGGACTCTGAATTCAAGGTGCCGCTGCAGCGGCTCTCCAACGTCACCGCCGAGTTGCAGGAAGGCGTCATGAAGACGCGGATGCAGCCGATCGGCAACGCCTGGCAAAAGCTTCCGCGCATCGTACGCGACCTGTCGAGCGAACTCGGCAAGCAGATCGAACTCGAAATGCATGGTGCGGATACCGAGCTTGATCGCCAGGTGCTCGACCTGATCAAGGACCCGCTGACGCATATGGTCGGCAACTCGGCTGATCACGGCCTTGAGTCGACCGCCGATCGCGTCGCCGCCGGCAAGCCGGAGCAAGGCACCATCCGCGTTTCCGCCTATCATGAGGGCGGTCACATCATCATCTGCATCGCCGACAACGGACGCGGCCTGAACACGGATCGCATCAAGCAAAAGGCCGTGCAGAACGGTCTGGTGACCGAAGCCGACGTCGAAAAGATGACCGAGGCGCAGGTTCACAAGTTCATCTTCGCGCCGGGCTTCTCCACGGCTGCGGCGGTGACGAGCGTGTCGGGCCGCGGCGTCGGCATGGACGTCGTGCGCACCAACATCGACCAGATCGGCGGCACCATCGACGTGAAGTCGGTGCCGGGCGAGGGCTCGAGCTTCACCATCAAGATTCCGCTGACGCTGGCGATCGTCTCCGCGCTGATCGTGGAAGCCGCCGGCGACCGCTTCGCGATTCCGCAATTGTCGGTGGTCGAGCTGGTTCGCGCGCGCTCCAATTCCGATCATCGCATCGAGCGGATCAAGGACACGCCGGTGCTGCGGCTGCGTAACAAGCTGCTGCCGCTGATGCATCTGAAGAAGCTGCTCAAGATCGACGACGGTGCGTCGATCGATCCGGAGAACGGCTTCATCGTGGTGACGCAGGTCGGCAGCCAGACGTTCGGCATCGTGGTCGATGGCGTTTTCCATACCGAGGAAATCGTCGTCAAGCCGATGTCCACCAAGCTCCGCCATATCGGCATGTTCTCGGGCAACACGATTCTCGGTGACGGCGCCGTCATCATGATCATCGATCCGAACGGCATTGCCCAGTCGCTTGGCACAGCGGCGGCTTCGCACAGCGAAATCGCGGACGAGAATGCCGCCGCGCGCGCGAATTCGGATGTCCAGCTCACGTCGCTTCTGGTGTTCCGGTCCGGCTCGTCACAGCCCAAGGCTGTGCCGCTGGCGCTGGTCACACGACTTGAAGAGATCGCCGTCGACAAGATCGAGCTCTCGAACGGCCGCCACATGGTTCAGTACCGCGAGCAGTTGATGCCGCTGGTCGAAATGGAAGGCGTCACGATTCGCGAGAGCGGCGTTCAGCCGATCCTGGTGTTCGCCGACGACGGCCGCTCGATGGGTCTCGTGGTCGACGAGATCATCGACATCGTCGAGGAGCAGTTGAGCATCGAAGTGGCCAGCACGCGGGAAGGTGTGCTCGGTTCTGCCGTGGTGAAGGGGCAGGCGACCGAGGTGATCGACGTCGGACACTTCCTGCCGATGGCGTTCGCCGACTGGTTCAGCCGCAAGGAAATGCGTCTGTCCGCGACCGCTCAGACCGTTCTGCTGGTCGACGACTCCGCTTTCTTCCGCAACATGCTTGCGCCTGTACTGAAGGCCGCCGGTTATCGCGTGACCGTGGCGCAGAACGGACAGGAAGGGCTCGCGGCCCTGCGTTCGGGCAATTCGTTCGACGTCGTGCTGACCGACATCGAGATGCCGGAGATGAACGGTTTCGAGTTCGCCGAAGCGATCCGTGCGGATCGGCGAATGGAATCGATGCCGATCATCGCGCTGTCGTCGGTCGTCTCTCCGGCGGCGATCGAGCGTGGCCGTCAGGCGGGATTCCATGACTACGTCGCCAAATTCGACCGGCCGGGATTGATCGCCGCCCTGAAAGAACAGACCGCTGACGTCAAGCAGGCGGCGTAAGGAACATGACAATGGATGCAAATGTTGAAGGCGCTGATCGCGGGATCACCGAATACGTCACGGCGATGATCGGCGGACAATTGTTCGGGCTGCCGATTTCGCGCGTTCAGGACGTCTTCATGCCCGAGCGGCTGACCCGGGTGCCGCTGGCGTCCGCAGATGTCGCTGGTGTTCTCAATCTTCGCGGCAGGATCGTCACGGCGATCGACATGCGCGCGCGCCTTGGTCTGGCGAAGATCGAGGACGGCCGGCCGCCAATGGCGGTGGGCGTGGATCTGCGCGGCGAATCCTATGGCCTGCTGATCGACAGCATCGGCGAGGTTCTCAAGCTCGCCGATGACAGCCGCGAGGTGAATCCGGTCAATCTCGATCCGCGCATGGCGAAGATGGCAGGCGGTGTCCATCGGCTCGACGGACAATTGATGGTGGTTCTCGATGTCGACCGCGTTCTGGAAATCAATCCGGACATGATGGCGGCCTAACAGATTATTCGGGAAGTAACGCGTAAGGTTCCGTGATCGTCGGCCCGCACGGACACCGAGGGAAAAGAGGCTAAGATGAAAACATGTCTGATCGTTGACGATTCGAGCGTCATCCGGAAGGTCGCGCGGCGTATCCTGGAGGGACTGGATTTCCAGATCGTCGAAGCCGAGGACGGCGAGAAAGCCATGGAAGTCTGCAAGCGCGGAATGCCGGATGCTGTCCTGCTCGACTGGAATATGCCGGTCATGGATGGCTATGAGTTCCTGCGCAACCTGCGCATGATGCCGGGTGGCGACAAGCCGAAGGTAGTGTTCTGCACCACCGAGAACGACGTCGCTCACATTGCCCGTGCGCTCCATGCAGGTGCCAATGAGTACATCATGAAGCCGTTCGACAAGGAAATCGTGACAGCGAAGTTTCATGAGGTCGGTCTGATCTGAAGCTCTGCGCTGGAACGGCCGCCTGCGGGCGCTGCATCCGGATTGAGTTGCGTAAGTTGTTGCCGTTCGGTTGCGTAGAGTTGGTTTTCTCATGAGCGTTGCAGTCTTGACTCCTCCCGGCTCGTCCGCACAGCGGCACGAGCCACTGCGCGTCATGGTGGTGGATGATTCCGCCGTCATCCGCGGGCTGATCTCCCGATGGATCGAGGCTGAGCCCGATCTGACGGTCGCAGCCTCGATCCGGACAGGGCTGGATGCGGTCAACCAGCTTGTGCGTGTCGATCCCGATGTCGTCGTGCTGGATATTGAAATGCCGGACATGGATGGCATTTCCGCGCTGCCGCTGCTGCTCGAGAAAAAGCGGAATCTCATCATCATCATGGCGTCGACGCTGACCCGCAGAAACGCGGAGATCAGTTTCAGGGCGCTGTCGCTGGGTGCGTCCGATTACATTCCCAAGCCTGAGAGTACGCGCGAGATGTCCGCCGCGGACATCTTCAAGCGGGACCTGATCGAGAAGATCCGCCATCTCGGCGCGCGGCTGCGCCGTCCGGTCGTGGTTGCTAGTCCGTCATTGTCTCCGGCCGCACAGCCGGTGCGCGCGCCATTGCCGCGGACGTCGGCCGGCACGATGCCGCCGGTTGTCCAGCCCAAGCTGATGATGCGGCCGTTCAGCGCGGTCGCTCCGCGCGTGCTTCTGATCGGCTCGTCCACCGGTGGTCCGCAGGCGCTGATGAATCTGGTAGCGGGTATCGGACCCGTGATCGACCAGTATCCCGTCCTCATCACCCAACACATGCCGCCGACCTTTACGACTATTCTCGCGGAGCATCTGACGCGTGCGAGCGGACGTCCGGCGCATGAGGCGATTGACGGCGAGCCGGTCAAGGCCGGGACAATCTATCTCGCTCCGGGTGGCCGCCACATGCGTGTGGCGCGTTCCGGCGCCGGTCCGGTGATCGCGCTCGATGACGGGCCGCAGATCAATTTCTGCAAGCCGGCCGTCGATCCGTTGTTCGCGTCGGCCGCCGAGGTCTGGCAGGCCGGGATCCTCGCTGTGGTGCTGACCGGCATGGGCTCGGATGGCGCGCAGGGCGGCAAGGCCATCGTGGCCGCCGGCGGCAATGTGATTGCGCAGGACGAGGCGACCAGTGTCGTGTGGGGCATGCCGGGTGCTGTTGCCAATGCCGGGGTCTGCGCAGCGGTTCTGCCGCTCGACCAGATCGCTCCCAAGGTTGTTCGAGTGTTTTCAGGAGTTCGCGGGTGACGCCACTGGATTACGAGTTTCTGCGCAAACTTCTGAAGGATCGATCCGGATTGCTGCTGTCGTCCGACAAGCAGTATCTGATCGAAAGCCGGTTGCTTCCACTTGCCCGCAAGGCTGGCCTGTCGGGCATCGGTGAACTGGTTCAGAAGATCAAGACCGGCGTGGAGCCATTGATCGTTGATGTGGTCGAGGCGATGACCACCAACGAGACGTTTTTCTTTCGCGACAAGGTGCCGTTCGATCATGTGCGGGATACGGTTCTTCCCCAATTGCTGAAGGTGCGCGCCAACCGGCGCAGCCTCCGCATCTGGTGCGCGGCGGCGTCCACGGGCCAGGAGCCTTATTCGCTCGCGATGCTTTTGAAAGATGCACTGCCGGCCGGCTGGCGCGCGGAAATCGTGGCGACCGATTTGTCGCTGGAAGTTCTCGAAAAGGCGAAAGCCGGAATTTACAGCCAGTTCGAGGTTCAGCGCGGACTTCCGATTCAACTGCTGGTGAAACATTTCAAGCAGGTCGGCGACGTCTGGCAACTCAACCCCGACATTCGCGCCATGGTCCGTTATCAGCAAGCCAACCTGCTGCAGGACTTTTCTCATTTCGGCGTGTTCGACATCATTTTCTGCCGCAACGTGCTGATCTATTTCGATCAGCCGACCAAGATCGACGTGTTCGGCCGCATGCAAAGGGTGAATGAGCCGGACGGCTTCCTTTTCCTGGGCGCGGCAGAGACTGTCATCGGGCTGACCGATGCGTATCGGGCATGTCCCGACCTTCGCGGCGTGTATGCCCCGAATCCTGCGCGGACATCGTCGCCGTCGCTGGCCCCTGCGATGGGGGCGGGCGGAATGAAAGCTTTTGCTCCGCAGGTTCGTTAAGCCGGAACAGAGCTGTTCCCGGCTGCGACCGCGCCGCCCAACCGGGCGGTGTTGCCGTTGACAAGCAATCGGCCCTGAGGTCTAAATTGGCCATGAAGAAGCGATCTCCCCACGAGGCGACATGCCCAAGAATCGCGTCCATTTTTAAGAGGGACGCGCCATGTCTTCCATCAACTCGATCTCACCCGACAAACTCGCCCGGCTGATCGGCACGCCCAAGTGCCCGATTCTCATCGACGTTCGTCTCGCTGAGGACTTTGCCGCCGAGTCGCAATTCGTTCCGGGCGCACGTCGCCGGGATCATGCATCAGTCGCCGATTGGGCGGCTGAGTTTTCCGGCAGCGCAACCGTTGTCATCTGCAAGAGAGGCGGGAAGCTCAGCGAGGGCGTGGCCGCATGGCTTCGCCACGCCGGAGCTTCAGCCGACGTGCTCGAGGGCGGTCATGAAGCTTGGGCGGAGGCGAAGCTTCCCTTGATCCCGGTTTCGAAAATCCCTTCGCGTGATCCGCAGGGGCGCACTGTTTGGGTGACCCGCGCGCGGCCGAAAATTGACCGCATCGCGTGTCCATGGCTGATCCGGCGCTTTGTTGATCCTTCCGCGATCTTCCTGTTTGTTGCTGCCCCGGAAGTCGAAGCGGTTGCGGAAAATTTCGCCGCAGTGCCGTTCGATATCGAGAATGTTTTCTGGAGTCATCGCGGAGAGCTCTGCACCTTCGATGTCATGATCGAGGAATTCAATCTCGATACTGATCCTCTCAAACGTCTGGCTACGATCGTGCGAGCGGCGGATACGGCGCGTCTGGACATCTCGCCGGAATCCGCAGGTCTGCTCGCGGCGTCGCTCGGCCTGTCGCGGATGTACTCGGATGATCTCGAACAGCTCGAGGCAGGTTTGGCGCTCTACGACGCTTTTTATCGTTGGTGCCGGGACGCAACCGATGAGACCCACAATTGGCCGTCTCACAAGGCAAAGGTGAAGATCAAGGCATGACCGAGGTGATGGCAACGTCCACGCTTTCTGCCGGGCGGGATACTCCGAGCTTTCCGACGATGACGGAAGCGTTCTGGGTCTGGCTCCGGATAGCCATGCTCAGCTTCGGCGGTCCCGCCGGACAGATCGCCGTGATGCACCGCATTCTGGTCGAGGAGAAGCATTGGGTTTCCGAGAACCGATTCCTACACGCGCTCAACTATTGCATGCTGTTGCCCGGTCCCGAGGCGCAACAGTTGGCCACCTACATCGGCTGGCTGATGCATCGCACACGCGGCGGCATTATCGCTGGCGGGTTATTCATCCTTCCCGGCGTCATCGCCATCATGGCGCTGAGCTATATCTACGCCGCCTTCGGCAATGTCGGATTTGTCGCCGCGTTGTTCTTCGGCCTCAAGGCAGCGGTGCTTGCGATTGTGATCCAGGCCGTTTTCCGGGTTGGCAAACGGGCACTGAAGAACAGGGTCATGCAGGCGCTTGCGGCCGCGGCGTTCATCGCAATTTTCTTCTTCAATGTGCCGTTCCCCGTCATCATCCTCGCCGCCGGGCTGATCGGTTTCTTCAGTGGTCGCGCCGGCCTTGCTGCATTTGCTGCAGGAGGTGGACACGACGGCAAGAAATCCACGGCTCTGATCGACGCATTGCTTGGCGATGAAATGCCCGATCATGCGCGTCCCACCGTGGCCCGCTCGTTGCGGGTTGCGACGGTCTGGGTGCTCCTGTGGCTGATCCCCGTGGTCTTGCTCTTTCTGCTGCTTGGAGGGGACAACGTATTTACGCAGATCGCGGTGTTCTTCAGCAAGATGGCCATGGTCACCTTCGGGGGCGCTTACGCGGTGCTGGCTTACGTCGCTCAACAGGCCGTCGAAAATTATCACTGGCTGCGGCCCCACGAGATGCTCGATGGACTCGGAATGGCGGAAACCACGCCTGGTCCGTTGATCATGGTGCTTCAATTCGTGGGCTTCATGGCGGCCTTTCGCGATCCCGGAACGCTGTCGCCCATGGTCGCAGGAACGCTCGGCGGGCTGCTGGCGACGTGGGTGACGTTCACACCGTGCTTCCTGTGGATTTTTCTCGGAGCGCCCTTCATCGAGGTCATGCGCGGGAACAAGGCTCTCGCCGGCGCGCTGTCTGCGATCACCGCAGCAGTGGTCGGCGTGATCCTCAACCTTGCGATCTGGTTTGCAGTCCACACCGTCTTTCGCGAAACATTTCCGGTGCATGGTTTCGGGCTGTCGTTCGATGCTCCGCTACTCAGGAGCGTCGATCCGTGGGCCCTCGTTCTTTCGATCGCGGCGGCAACTGCGATCTTTCGCTTCAACGCGGGGATGTTGCAGACACTGGCCGCCTGCGCGTCGGCGGGAGTGCTGCTTTACGTGGCTGGAATGATCTGATGGACGTCGGATCGGGCACAATCGCCGTGATGAAAGGGTAACGCTACGCATTCGTATCGAGAAGTTCGGGGCTGGGACATGAAACCGGACGGAGAAAACCAATGCGGACCCTCGGATTAGTGCTGTTGGGTGCAACGCTCGTTACTGCTGCGCACGGCCAGGAACTAGATTGGAAGCAAGTCGATGACGTGTTGGGACGTACGGCAACCGTTATCCAAGATGTCCATCGCTACGGATTTCCCAGAACGGACCTCAATGTGACGCTCGACGGCGTCACCATCAAGCCGGCTTTCGCGCTCGGCGGCTGGGTCGCGTTCAAGCCCATGGGAAATCAGGCCATGGTGATGGGCGATCTCGTTTTGACCGAGAACGAAGTGAACCCGGTGATGGCCAGGGTGCTCGCCGACGGAATGGAAGTGACTGCAGTTCACAATCATCTTTTGCGCGCGTCACCCGCCACCTTCTACATGCACATCGGCGGGCATGGCGATCCCGTCAAGATGGCGCTGACAATTCGCGATGCGCTGGTGCTCAGCAAAACTCCCGGCGTGGTCATTCCTGCGACGACGGGTGCGCCTGCAGCGCTCGATCTCGATACCGCAAAGCTTGACGAGGCCATCGGGGTCAAAGGCCGTGCCACGGGCGGCGTCTATCAATTTGGCGTGCCGCGCGCCGACGTCATCAGCGACAGTGGCATGGCTGTGCCAGCCGCTCTGGGTTCGGCGCATGCCATCAATTTCCAGCCAACTGGAAACGGCAAGGCCGCCATCACGGGCGACTTCATTGCACTGGCCAAGGAGGTGAACCCTTTGATCGGCACGTTGCGGTCGAACGGCATCGAGGTTACCGCGATCCACAATCATATGCTGATGGACGAACCCCGCACGTTCTTCATCCACTTCTGGGCAAACGACAATGCGGTGCAACTGGCAAGCGGCCTGAGAGCGGCACTCGAAAAGACCAACGTGCCACCGAAGGCCAAATGAGGCGCGCAGCGCGATGTGCGTGGCTGCGGGGGTGGTCCTGAAGTTCGCGGTTTGAGGCTGCCTTATCCGCCCTGGCTTCACCTTATCGGCCGGAGTTCGCCGCAGGTTTGCCTTATCGTGCAAATGGCCGAAAGCCGGCTGCAACTTGTCGGGACTGCGCCTTTTTCCCAAACAAAAACCCCGCCATTTGCGGCGGGGGTTCAGTCTGGGAGGTGGAGCCGTACAGGCTCCGGTACAACCCGTATCAGGCTGGAATGCGAACTTCGTCCTCGTGCGGTTCGCGCAGCACGTAGCCGCGGCCCCAGACGGTTTCGATGAAGTTGCGGCCTTCCGATGCATTCGCAAGCTTCTTGCGCAGCTTGCAGATGAACACGTCGATGATCTTCAGTTCGGGCTCGTCCATGCCGCCGTAGAGATGATTGAGGAACATCTCCTTGGTGAGGGTGGTGCCCTTGCGGAGCGAGAGCAGCTCCAGCATCTGATATTCCTTGCCCGTCAGGTGGACACGCTGGCCACCGACTTCGACGGTCTTGGTGTCGAGATTGACCACCAGATCGCCGGTCTGGATGACCGACTGGGCGTGACCCTTGGAACGGCGGACGATCGCGTGGATGCGAGCGACCAGTTCGTCCTTATGGAAAGGCTTGGTCATGTAGTCGTCGGCGCCGACGCCGAGACCCTTGACCTTGTCCTCGATGCCGGCGAGGCCGGAGAGGATCAGAATCGGTGTCTTGATCTTCGACACGCGCAACTGCTTGAGAACATCATAACCGGACATGTCCGGGAGGTTCAGGTCGAGCAGAATGATGTCGTAATCATAAAGCTTTCCGAGATCGATGCCCTCTTCTCCGAGATCCGTCGTATAGACGTTAAAGCTCTCGGATTTGAGCATCAGCTCGATCGACTGCGCTGTTGCACTGTCATCTTCTATCAGCAATACGCGCATGCCAGTCCCCTATAGTCGCCGCTCCGGGCGTCAGGCCGGCCGCAACTCGCGGCACTGGAAAAACGCCTTTGAACAACTGATTCGGATCCTGACGACATATGGTTAACAAATGCTGATTCGTGTCTGCAAGCTCTATCGTGCAATTTTTGTCGAATCGCACTAAGATATTGCGGGTAAGCAGCTTTTCGTAGCCTTGTCGTTCAAGTTCCACATTAAGAGCCGGGCCTAACCGACTCCTGCGACTCGCACCTTCGTTCTGAAGGTCAAGCGCTCTCAGTCATCAAAGACAGTGACGCAATGATTAACGATGCGGGTAAACACAGGGTTAAGGGGACGCCGCGAAATCGCGGAAACTTAAGGTTTTCGCAATGAAGGCACTCGCCGAACAGATATCCGACATCGACGGCGTCAATATTTATGGCCGTGTCGTCGGCGTGCGCGGTCTCATGGTCGAGATCGCCGGGCCGATCCATGCGATGTCGGTCGGCGCGCGCATCGTAGTCGAGACCGGCACCAACCGTTTCATCCCATGTGAGGTGATCGGCTTCACCGGCAACAATGCGGTGGTCATGCCGTTCGCCGGACTCGAGGGCGTCAGGCGCGGTTGCCGTGCCGTGATCGCCAATGCCGCCAGTCAGGTCCGCCCGTCGGCCTCGTGGCTCGGGCGCGTCATCAATGCGATGGGCGAGCCGATCGACGGCAAGGGGCCTTTGGTCCAGGGCCCGTCACCGATGACTTACCGGAATGCTCCGCCGCCGGCGCATTCCCGCAAGCGCGTCGGGGCGCCGCTTGATCTGGGCGTGCGGTCGCTCAACACCTTCCTGACCTGCTGCCGCGGCCAGCGCATGGGCATCTTTGCCGGCTCGGGCGTCGGCAAATCCGTGCTGCTGTCGATGCTGGCGCGCAACGTGGATGCGGACGTCTCGGTGATCGGCCTGATCGGCGAACGTGGCCGTGAGGTGCAGGAATTTCTGCAGGACGATCTCGGCGAGGAGGGGTTGGCCCGTTCGGTGGTGGTGGTGGCGACGTCCGACGAACCCGCCTTGATGCGACGGCAGGCTGCTTACCTGACCTTGGCGATCGCGGAATATTTCCGCGACGAAGACAAGGACGTCATGTGCATGATGGATTCGGTCACGCGCTTTGCGATGGCGCAGCGTGAAATCGGTCTTTCTGCCGGCGAGCCGCCGACAGCCAAGGGTTACACACCGACCGTGTTCACCGAACTGCCCAAACTCCTGGAGCGTGCGGGACCCGGGATGGGCGAGGGGACAATCACTGGCATTTTCACGGTGCTGGTGGATGGCGACGATCATAACGAGCCGGTGGCTGACGCCGTCAGAGGCATCCTCGACGGCCACATTGTCATGCAGCGCTCCATTGCCGAGCGCGGACGCTATCCGGCCATCAATATTCTGAAGTCCGTGTCCCGGACCATGCCGCGGTCCGCTGATCCAGCCTTTCTTCCGAGTGTGACCCGGGCCCGCCAGGTCATGGCGACCTACGCCGACATGGAGGAACTGATCAGGCTCGGCGCATATCGGGCCGGGTCGAGCCCCGAGGTCGATGAGGCCATCCGGTTGCACGAACCGCTGGAGACGTTCCTGCGACAGGCCAAGGACGAATCCACGGGAATCGGGGAGGGATACCGGCAGTTGGAGCAAATCCTGCAAACCTTGGAAACGGAACGCTAACTTTGTCGCGCCATGATCCCGCCATCTGTGTTTGACCGGAGGGGCCCTTGGGGGGGTGCCGGTTCCGTCCCGGTTTCTGATTGGGACTTCTGGGGAGTACGAGTCGATGAAGTCACGTGAAACGCTGATCCGCCTGAAAAAATTTCAGGTCGACGAGAAGCGCCGAAGGGTTGCGCAGATCGAGGGTATGATCGCTGACTTCCAGCGCATGTCGGTCGATCTGGAGCGCGAAATCCAGCATGAGCAGGAGCGCGCCGGCATTAACGATCCTACGCACTTCGCCTATCCTACCTATGCCAAGGCAGCCATTCAGCGCCGCGAAAACCTGACCCGCTCGGCGGACGAACTGCGCGTTCAGCTCGAGGATGCCAAGGCGGTGTTGGGTGAGGCGTTTGAGGAACTCAAGAAGGTTGAACTTCTTGACGAGCGCGATCAGGCGCGTGAACGCGCCGAGGAAAGCGCCCGTGAACAAGCCGATCTCGACAGTATCGGCTTGATGCGTTCGCGAATCGGAGCGATGGCCTGAGGGGGCAGGGCCGGCGCTTGGTGAGCCGGACCGCGCGGCCGATGAAATTTTTGGGACCTCATTGCCGCAGATCGCCAGTGTGACCGCAAAAGGTACTGGTTTTCGCGATATGTTTCGGTGATATGAAACCCGGGCCGCAATGCCCGGGTTTGCTTTTTCGTGCCTTTCGGCGGCCGGAGTTGATTAAGGCGGGACCGCACGCAGGCAAGATGTGATACGAGATGGCGAAATCGCGGGTCTTATTTTCGACCCTGCCGGATACGCCGGAGCGACGTATTTTGAGGGAAATTAATGCTGACGCCGGCTGAGTTGATCTGGCTGCTCGCATCGGTTGCGAAGGGGGATGAGGCTGCATTCGAGCGCCTCTATGCTGCCACACGAGCGAAACTCTTCGGTGTGGTCCTCCGTATATTGAGGCGTCAGGACCTCGCGGAGGAGGTTGTCCAGGAAGCCTACGTGAAGATCTGGAATAGCGCTGGCCAGTTCAACCCCTCTCTGGCCTCTCCAATCACGTGGATGGTTTCGATTGCCCGAAACCGGGCCATTGATGTGGTGCGCAAGCGCAGTGAGGCGTCGATTGAAGACGAGCCGGTTGCCATGGAAGTGGCGTCCGATATCCCTGACCCGCTCGCGCGCCGGGAAATGACGGAAGAATTGAAGCGGATACTGGAGTGCATCGGGCAGCTTGATCCCGAGCGGCAAAAGCTGGTGCTGCTGGCTTACTACAACGGATGGAGCCGCGAACAGCTTTCGGAGAAGTTCAACACGCCGCTGAATACGGTCAAGACGTGGCTGCGGCGCAGTATGATTGAAATTCGCGGATGCCTGGGTTTGGGATGATTGCGATTGGTATGAGATGAACTACAGCGAAGACCATATCGCGCTCGCCGCGGAATACGCGCTCGGTACTCTCAGTGCTGATGAGCGCGCGCTTGTCGAAACCATGATGATCGTCGATCACGGCTTCATGGAAGTGGTTGATGCATGGGATCGCAAGCTGAGCCCGCTGCACCAGATGGTTGCTCCGATCGAGCCGCCGCCGCACCTGTGGGACAATATCAGCGCGGCGCTCGGTCTGGTCGGACCGCAACCTGTCGTTGTTGAGGAGCCCAAGCCGGAGCCCGTCGCAGAGCAGCCGGAGCAGGCAATCACGATTGTCGAGCAAACACAGCCACCCGAGCAGCCGGAGCAATCCGTCGTTATTCCTGAATCCGGTGTTGTGCCTGTACCCGTTATGCCCGAGTCCGCTGTTACTCTAGCATCGGCCGATGCACAGGCAGAAGCGCCTGTCGCGGCCGAGATGCCGGAGATCGTCCCCGAGCCGGTTGTCGTTCAGCCGTCGAACGTTGTTCCGTTGGAGGGCCGCAAGAGAGGCGGGCAGGCGTTTGGATGGGTGATGACGGCGGTCGCCGCATCGCTTGCCGGCGTGATTGCGCTTCAGGCGTATCGCCCGGAATTGCTGCCAGAGAAACTACGGATCAAGCCGCAGATCCAGATTGTCGAAGTAGCGGCGCCTGCTCCAGCACCCGCTGCGCAGTTCGTTGCGGTGCTCCAGCAGAACGCCGCAGCACCTGCCTTCATTCTCACCGTGGATACCGCGACGAAGAATTTCACCGTCCGCAAGGTTGGCGCGGCGCCCGAACCCGGCAAAAGCTATGAGCTTTGGCTGGTGTCTGACAAATTGCCGCGACCGCGCTCGCTCGGCGTTATCGGCGGCAGCGATTTTACGATCCGACCTGCGTTATCGGCGTACGATACCGATACGATCAACAAGGCAACCTATGCCGTAACCCTCGAGCCCGAAGGTGGCTCGCCGACCGGTGTGGCCACAGGGCCGATCGTCTATACCGGCAAACTGGTTGAGAGCGTACCCGCGCTTCCGGCGTCCGCACTGCCTCGCTGACATCCAAGAATCGGCGCAACAAAAAACGCCCGTGGGGAGCGGGCGTTTTCTGGTCTCAGACTTGGGGTCTTCTGAGCAATCACAAGGCGACTTCGGGGGGCGGGGAAGAGAGCCTTGTGAATTCGTAAATCCTTGTTAGCGGATCGCTGATTGATCCGAACTGGTCAGCACCACAGCCTTGTTCGCCTTAACTGCCGGACCGGTGGCGCGAGCGGTCTGGGTGAGGCCATTGTCCGAAAGCCGCGCAGAAATGCTGAAGCCGGCGACGGCGATAGCAGCAACAAGCGCCACGATGACGATTTTCAAATGTGTCATTCGGTCCGCACTGTAAAACGAATGGTTCATACAAACCTCCCGCCGCCTTTTTGATGCAGTCGGACATTTGTGTCATCCGCCTGCCCGCGAGTTCAAAACCTCACGTGTTAGGAACGTAATTGGCAGGGATTCGTTTCCAAGCACCCTTCACAAACGAGTGAAATGTCTTGAACTCCCGAGAGGTCGATAAACCAATCAGAAATTACCAAGTAGAATCAATTAATTAGAAGAAATTTTTTTGCTGCGTTGCGGGGTGAGAAAGTTGGATTCGGCACGAAAAGCTTGTCTGTGACCAGAAAGTCGCAGGCGTTTTTACCGAAATCCTATACCGGATCAGATGCTCCCGACCGTTTTCAGACGCGCCCGGGGATGGATTTCCGCCTGTGACAAGACAGTCGTCTGGGCGCGGAAACGTTCCACCAGCGAGCGTACGAATGGCCGGATGGCGGCCGATGTCACCAGCACCGGCGCCTCGCCTTCGCGTGCGGCCTGCTCGAAACGGTCGCGCACGATGGTCATAAATTCCGAAAGTTTCGACGGCTGCATCGCGAGACTGCGTTCTTCACCGGTCCCGATCAGCGACTCCGCGAAAGCCTGCTCCCATTTTGCACTGAGCGCGATTAGCGGGAGGTAACCGTTCATCGACGTGTTCTGCGCGCAAATCTGCCGCGCGAGCCTGGCACGTACATGTTCCGCCAGCGTCGATGGATTGCGGGAGAAGGCAAGTCCGTCGGCGATACCTTCGAGGATGGTAGACAGATCGCGGATCGAGATGCGCTCGGCCAGCAACAGTTGCAGGACGCGCTGGATACCGGATCCCGTGATCTGGTTCGGCACAATGTCCTTGACCAGTTCGCCCTGTTCCTTTGGCAGATCCCTGAGCAGTTTCTGGACCTCGCCGTAGGACAGCAGGTCCGACATGTTGCCCTTGAGCAGTTCGGTGAGGTGCGTGGAGAGGACAGTCGCCGAATCCACCACCGTGTAGCCCTTGAGTGAGGCTTCTTCCTTGAGCGACGCATCGACCCAGGTCGCCGGCAATCCGAATGTGGGCTCGGTGGTGTGGGTGCCCGGAATGTTAACCTGATTGCCCGCCGGATCCATCACCATGAACTGGTTTGCCCAGATGCGCCCGGTCCCGGCATCGACCTCCTTGATCTTGATGACGTAGGTGTTCGCTTCGAGCTGCACGTTGTCGAGAATGCGCACGGCCGGCATTACAAAGCCCATCTCGGTGGCTAGCGAGCGGCGTAAAGCCTTGATCTGGTCGGTCAGGCGATCGGTGCCGTCCGGTCCGTTAACCAGCGGCAGCAGCGCGTAACCCAGCTCGATCTTGAGATCGTCAATCTTGAGTGCGCTCGAAATCGGCTCATCGGCTGCGGCTGCTGCGGCTGCGGCCGCAGCTGGTGCGGCAGCCTCACGCGCTTCCTCGGCCTTGGCGGTGTGATTACGGGTGCGTGCATTCCAGGCCAGCCAGCCTGCACCGCCGCCGAGCAGCAGGAACGGCAGCATGGGAATGCCCGGCAACAGCCCCAGCACCAGCATCACACCGGACGACATGCCAAGTGCCTGCGGGTAGCCGGACAACTGCTTCATCATGGCCTTGTCGGCGGCGCCTGTGACGCCTGCCTTCGACACCAGCAGGCCGGCGGCCGTCGAAACAATAAGGGCAGGCACCTGCGTAACGAGGCCGTCACCGACCGTCAGCAGCGTATAAACCTTGGCCGCGTCACCGAAGCTCATTCCTTGCTGGGCAACGCCGATGATAATGCCGCCGATTACGTTGATGAACACCACCAGCAATCCGGCGATGGCGTCGCCGCGCACGAACTTGGAGGCGCCGTCCATGGCGCCGAAGAAACCGCTTTCGTCTTCCAACTCCTTGCGGCGCTGCTTGGCGACCTTCTCATCGATCAGACCGGCCGAGAGATCGGCATCGATGGCCATCTGCTTGCCGGGCATCGAGTCGAGGTGGAAGCGGGCCGCGACTTCGGCGATGCGGCCTGAACCCTTGGTGATGACGACGAAGTTCACGATCACGAGGATGGTGAAGACGATGATGCCGATGACGAAATTACCGCCCATCACGAAGTTGCCGAACGCTTCGATGACGTGGCCCGCGGCGGCGGTGCCTTCATGGCCATGCGACAGGATCAGGCGGGTCGAGGCGAGGTTGAGCGACAGCCGCAGCATGGTCGAAATCAGCAGGATCGTCGGAAACGCCGAGAATTCGAGCGGAGTCTGAATGAACAGCGCCGTCATCAGGATCAGGATTGAGAGCGTGATCGAGATCGCCAGAAACAGATCGAGCACCACCGCCGGCAGCGGCAGGATCAGCACCACCAGAATGGTGAGGACGCCGAAGGCGAGCGCGAGATCGCCTCGCCTGAGCATGGTGCCGATGTCGCTGAAGCTGGGAAATCCGGAGCTGACCGCCGCGCTGCCTTGACCCGCCGTCACATCAACCATCGTTGCCGCTTCCCCCCGCGAATGTCGCTCGCGAGCCCCAAAGGTTTGAGCGGCGGCCGAAGGGCCACCGTTCCTAAAGTGAGGCACCGCACTGGCATCCACGGGCATTCCCCGTTCAGCGACCGACGACACTCGACTTCACTCGGCAAAATTTGCCCAGTTTATGGTTAGGAAAGAGTTAACGGGAAACCCGGTGGCCGAAATGCGGGCTTCCTGGAGGATGATATTCTCGCATAACCGCCCTTCGGAGAATGACTTGACCCGTGGGGCAAGGCCGACGAAGTTGCCTCCGTGCCGGGCTCTATTGATTCACAGTCTCATTCCACGACTTTCACCCCCGACTCGCGCGCAGCGTGGGTACGGCTGGGTATTGCCCTGATCGTTGGATCGATCGGCAGCGTCGGGATGTGGTCCGTTGTGGTGGTCATGCCTGTGGTGCAGGCCGATTTCGGCGCGACGCGGGGCGCTGCGTCCCTGGCCTTCACCTGCACCATGCTCGGCTTCGGCTTGGGCGGGGTCGTCATGGGCAAACTGTCGGATCGCTTCGGCATCGTGCCGGCGATCACGATCGGTATTGTGGCCATGCTGTTCGGCTACCTCGGCGCAGGCTATGCCGCGGCGCTCTGGCAATTCAATCTCATGCACTTTCTGATTGGTCTCGGTGCTGCCGCAACCTTCGGGCCGCTGATGACCGAGGCGTCGCACTGGTTTGATCGCCATCGCGGACTTGCGGTTACCATTGCCGCCAGCGGAAACTACATCGCGGGCACGTTCTGGCCGACGATCGTCGAGCGTGGCACCGCCTATGCCGGATGGCGCGCCACGCACATCGCGATCGGTATCGGCTGCACCATCGTCATGGCGGTCGTCGTCGCGATTCTGCGCTGGCAGATCGGCAGTGAATCGGTGCGTTCGCATGAAGATGCACCGCCGCCGCGCGTCGATCTGCAGATCAGCACCAACGCCCTGACCACGGTGCTGGGCATCGCGGCTATTGCTTGCTGCGTGGCGATGTCGATGCCACAAGTTCATATCGTCGCCTATTGCGGCGATCTTGGTTACGGCGTGGCGCGTGGCGCCGAAATGCTGTCGCTGATGCTGGCTTTCGGGATTGTCAGCCGGATCGCGTCCGGCTTTCTCGCCGACCGCATTGGCGGGTTGCGCACACTGCTGGTTGGCTCGATCGCGCAGGGCGTCGCATTGATGTTCTATCTGTTCTTCGATGGCTTGACGTCGCTGTATATTATCTCTGCGATGTTCGGCCTGTTTCAGGGCGGCATTGTCCCGAGCTACGCCATCATTGTGCGGGAATCGATGCCGTCAAACGTAGCCGCGACCCGCGTCGGCATTGTCATCTTCGCGTCCGTGCTTGGCATGTCGTTCGGGGGGTGGATTTCCGGCGTCATCTTCGATGCGACTGGCTCCTATGCAGCAGCCTTCCTGAACGGTGTCGGCTGGAATGCCTTGAATATCGCAATCGTCGTGGCGCTGCTGATGCGCGCACGGCGGCGGCGCATGGCTTTCGCCTGACAGCCAATTCCCCTAGAGTCTTGACCTCGGCAGACGGTCGTCCTAACGGACTCCCGCGCGAAAGGTCCGCGCCGGAACCAGGGCAGGTCGATGCACGTTACGCTGATGAAGGGCAAGATCCACCGCGCACGCGTGACGGAGGCGGATCTGCATTATGAAGGGTCGATCTCGATCGATCGTACGCTCATTGATGCCGCGGGTTTTCTCATCAACGAACGGGTCGATATCTACAACATCGATACCGGCGCGCGGTTCTCGACCTATGTGATCGAGGCGCCTGCGGGCTCGGGCATTATTGGCCTGAACGGAGCGGCGGCGCGGCTCGCGATGATGGGCGACAAGGTCATCATCGTTGCCTATGCGAATTTTGATGAGGCCGAGGCGCAGCAATTTCAGCCGCGGGTTGTTCTCGTCAATGAAAGAAACCAGAAACTCTAGCGCTTATCCGCGAAATTGGACAATGCACGCAAGCTGCTGATTCGTACTTGCTGTAACTAACGGTGCCAGTTTTTCTTCACTCGATGGAATTGCAGCATGCATGAGAGGTTCGAAGCCGATTTGAACGATCTCGCAGGCCGCGGCCGGTTGCGATCACTTCGCGGTCGCTCCGGAATCGATTTCACATCGAACGACTATCTGGGCCTTGCCGAATCCGGTGAATTGAGGCGCGCGGCATCCGAAGCTGTCGCGCGGGGCGTTCCGGTTGGAGCTGGCGGATCGCGTCTGCTGCGTGGAAATCACGAAGAGCATGAGGCACTCGAAAGCGAGGCTGCGGCTTACTTCGGCGCGGAGACGGCGCTTTACTTCGGCGGCGGTTATGTCGCGAATTTTGCAATCTTCTCCACCCTGCCGCAACGCGGAGACCTGGTGGTCCATGATGAACTGGTCCACGCCAGCGTGCATGAAGGCTTGCGCAGCGGCCGTGCCGATCACGTCGCCGTTGCGCATAACAGCATTGATGCGTTCGATGCTGCGATTGCCCGCTGGCGCGCAGCCGGCGGCAAGGAGCGCCCATGGATTTCAGTCGAGAGCCTTTACAGTATGGATGGCGACAGCCCGGACATCGCGGGATTGTTTGCGGTCGCCGATCGTCATGAGGCGATGGTTGTGATCGACGAAGCGCATGCGACCGGCGTGCTCGGCCCGCAGGGGCGGGGACTGGCTGCTCCCTTCGAAGGACGCGACAACGTCATCACACTGCATACGTGCGGCAAAGCATTGGGGACTGTTGGCGGGTTTATCCTGGCGCCGCGCACGATCCGCGATTTTCTCGTTAATCGCGCACGGCCCTTTATCTTCGCAACGGCGCCGTCACCGCTGACAGCGGCGATCACGCGTTCAGCGATAGAAATTTCCAGAACAAATCCGGAGCGTCGCGAGCGACTGGCGGGTTTAGTGCAGTTCGCTGGTGGCGAGCTTCGCCGCCGCTGCGGTATAACGCCATCCGGCTCGCAGATTATTCCTGTCGTTATTGGCGCCGACCGTGCGGCAGTCGCTGTCGCTGCATTACTTCAGCAGCGTGGCTTCGACATTCGCGCGATACGTCCGCCAACTGTCCCCGAAGGAACTGCGCGCCTGCGCATCGCGCTGACGCTGAATGTCGATGAGGCGGTGGTCGCGGAGTTGTTCGAGGCGCTTGCCGAAGACATGCGGAAAGCGGCATGAGCGCGCGAGTCGTCGTCACGGGAACGGATACCGGGATCGGCAAGACGGTCTTTGCCGCGGCACTCGCAGGCGCGCTCGACGCATTTTACTGGAAACCGGTGCAGGCCGGTCTCGACGAGGAGACCGACCGCGAAACGGTGATGCGGCTGTCCGGTCTCTCCGAACAGCGCATGCTGCGTGAGGCGTACCGGCTGAAGACGCCGGCCTCGCCGCATCTTGCGGCGAAAATCGACGGCATTGCGATCGACCCGCAGATGCTCGCATTGCCGGATGTCGATCGGCCTCTGGTGATTGAAGGCGCTGGTGGCTTGATGGTCCCGCTGGCGGAGAATCTGACCTATATAGACGTCATGGGCAAATGGGGTGCGCCGGTCGTGCTGTGCGCACGCACCACGCTGGGCACCATCAATCATAGTTTGCTGTCGATCGAGGCTTTGCGCTCGCGCGATGTTCCGTTGTTGGGTGTAGCGTTTATCGGCGACGAAAATGCCGAGTCCGAGCGGATTATCTGCAAGATGGGTCAGACCCGGCATCTGGGCAGGCTGCCGCTTCTCGCTTCGCTTACGCTTGAAACTCTGCGCGCAGCGCTCGCGCAGCATTTCAATGTCGATGATTTTCTGAAGGAGGCAGGCCGATGACGAAATCTCCGGTCTGGCATCCGTTCACGCAACATGCGGTGCAACCCGAACCAACGCTGATTTCCAAAGGCGAGGGCGCGTGGCTGGAAGCTGCCGATGGCCGCCGGATTTTCGATGCGATCTCATCGTGGTGGGTGGTGACCCATGGTCATCGCCACCCGCACATCGTGCAGGCGATCAAGGATCAGATCGACCGGCTGGATCAGGTGATTTTCGCGGGCTTCACGCATGAGCCGGCGGAAAAGCTGGCGCGGCATCTGGTTGAGATTACGCCGCCTGAGCTTGAGTATGTCTTCTTCTCCGACAGCGGATCGACCTCGGTCGAAGTCGCGCTGAAAATGGCGCTGGGATTCTGGCAGCATCGCGGCGCCAAACGGACCCGAATTCTCGCGCTTGAAGGGGCCTATCACGGCGACACCATCGGCGGCATGTCGGTCGGCGAGCGCGGCGTGTTTAACGCGCCGTATGACCCGCTGCTGTTCGATGTCGAGCGAATTCCGTTCCCCGCATCCGGGCGCGAGCAGGCAACGCTCGATGCGCTGACAGCGGCGTGCAAGCGCGGCGATGTTGCCGCGTTGATTGTGGAGCCGCTTATTCTCGGTGCGGGCGGCATGTTGATCTATCCGCCAAATGTTCTGGCGGAGATGAAACGCGTCTGCGAGACGCACGACGTTTTGTTCATCGCCGATGAGGTGATGACGGGGTGGGGGCGGACCGGCACCTTGTTCGCCTGCGAGCAGGCCGGGATCGCGCCTGATATCGCGTGCTATTCGAAAGGGCTGACGGGTGGCTCTGTACCACTGGCGGTGACGCTGTGCCGTGCCGACATTTTCGACGCGCACTATTCGCCCGACCGCAGCAAGACGTTCTTTCATTCCAGCTCGTACACCGCGAATCCAGTCGCGTGCGCGGCTGCATTGGCCAATCTGGAAATCTGGCAACGCGAACCGGTGATGCAGCGGATTGGTTCACTCGCGGCGTTGCATAAAGACAGGCTCGCTAGATTTTATGACGATCGGCGTTTTGCCAATGTGCGTCAGATTGGGACCATCGCGGCGCTCGATATCGTGGCGAAGGACGCGGGCTACCTGGCGGATATCGGCCCCCGGCTCTACCGCGGGTTTCTCGCGCGCGGGTTGCTGGTCCGGCCGCTTGGCAACACGATCTACATCATGCCGCCCTATTGCAGTACGGCGAGCGACCTCGATCTTGTCTATGACGCAATTGATGAACTGGCGGGTGAAGTCGCCTGAGCGTCACAGAGTATGCCTTCTTGATAGAATACCTTCCAAAGGCGGCCATTTTGCTCCAACTAGGCCGGGATATTTTCCGGAAGGCGCGCGCCTTGGATTGCCCGGCGGCGGCGGTCATTGTATGGGGTGCTTGCACCGTTGCCCGCTGCGTCGCGGGGACCGGCGGGGCCTGTAGCTCAATGGTTAGAGCCGACCGCTCATAACGGTCTGGTTGCAGGTTCGAGTCCTGCCGGGCCCACCACACAGTCCGCCAGTTTCGTGAAAACTCGAAGCCCGACGAGAAAAGCCCGCTGTTGGCGGGCTTTTTGAAACTACCTGTCCTTTAATCGGTCTCAGAGACCCGTATTTCGCTGATTGGACCGGTTTGTCTCTGCGGCTGAAAAATCCTGTTCCCCGGGCGGATTAAGTCTGTAGGCCCAAGCTTCGGTGTTGGGCCGCCCAGAGTTCGGGCAAATCGCGAACGGTCGAGATTCCAACTCCTCTCGGAAGGCGCCCGTCCACAGCAGCTTTGACTAGGGTAGGGGAGAGAAACGCGAGCGAAATTGTGAGGTTAACTTGCCGCAAACTGCATTGTTCGCGGGCCGCGATTTGTTGGGTAGACGTGATACTGCCCGAGATGAGTTCGGCGACCCAACATTTCCCCTGAGCGATCGCTTGGACGAGCTTCGCTCTCGTTTCGGACCGGATCGGTCGTTTGTCCATGTGTCGTGAGGACTTTGCCGGCGGGATGATTTCTCTTGCGACCTTTGAGGACGGTTTGGACCAAGGGACGGTGAGAATGGCTAATTCAGCCCTTAGCGATTTGCCCTTGGTTGTTAACTGACCTGCCTTTTTGGAGAGCTGAACCTTCAAAGTCTTCAGGCCGACCTCGACATGCACAATGTGGTCACGGACGATTGATGCCGGACTGAGTTCAGCCTGCTTGAGGCGTTTCCGTACAGCGTCGATCACCAGCTTCTCAACCAGTAAGGCTGGTACTCGCGCCATACTGCCGGCCTTACGGGATTCGCCCTGGATGAGCGCGGTCGAGATGTAATAGCGGTAGCGAACACCTTTCTTGAGTTTCGATGTAGGCGTCATTCGGTTGCCACGGTCATCGAAAATGCGGCCCATGAGGAGGGCTTCGGAGTTGCTTCGATCTGTGGCGGTCGCTTGGCGTTGCTGGTCGAGTTTGGTTTGGACGGCATCGAACAGTTTGCGATCAAGGATCGGCTTCTGCTCGCCTGGTAGAATCTCGTTCTTGTACTTGACCTCGCCGATATAGAAACGGTTGCGGAGAAGATGAGCTAGCGAGCCCCTGCCGAAAGGTATATCTCCGATGACCTTGCCGGTCGATAAAGGTCGGCGCTTCGTCGTGATACCGGTCTTTTTTAGATCCTCGAGGACAGCATTAATGCTGCCGAGCTCGAGATATCGACGGAATATATGACGAACGGTCCTGGCCTCGCTCTCGACAATTGTGATTTTGCGATCCTTAGCTTTGTAACCGAGCGGAACGACGCCCCCAACCCAAAGTCCCTTGCGTTTGGAGGCTGCAATTTTGTCTCGAATGCGCTCTGACGTGACCTCACGTTCAAACTGGGCGAATGACAGCAGCACGTTGAGTGTTAGTCGTCCCATAGATGTCGTGGTGTTGAATTGCTGAGTAACCGACACAAACGAGACGTCGTGCTTGTCGAAAAGTTCAACGAGTTTGGCGAAGTCGGCCAGTGATCTCGTCAGGCGGTCGACCTTATAGACGACAATGACGTCGATCCTCCCTTCCTGGACATCAATCAGCAGTTGCTGAAGCGCAGGGCGGAGAGTCGATCCTCCGGAAAAGCCACCATCGTCGTACCGCCTGCGAAGCTGAGTCCACCCGGCATGTGATTGGCTTTTGATATACGAAGAAGCTCCTTCATACTGGGCGTCTAGGGAGTTAAAATCCTGATCGAGACCAGCGTCAGTTGAAACGCGGGTGTAGATAGCGCATCGAATCGTCTTGCGCGGGCTGCTCATCAGTCAGTCCTTGAATTTCTATCGATGGTGCCGCCTCGCAAACCAAAGAACCTCGGACCGTTCCAGCGCGTTCCGGTCATGGCAAAGGCCACAGCAGAGAGGCTCCTGTAGGTCTTCCCCTTCCAGGCAAAGCCATCTGCCATCACCATGATGCGGTGCTCGCGGCCCTTCCACTCCCGCATGAGGACAGTGCCAGCTTCTGGCTTGGCCTGTCGCCGATCATGGACCTCAAGCTGAGAGGCGACTACGCTCCGAGACTTGGCTCCGTCGCTTCGTTCAAGCGCTGCCTTTGTGGATGCGTCGAGATCGCCGAATGCATCAGCCTGCAACTGGTATGCAAGGACACCAAACAGCAAGTGCTTTGGCAGATGAGGAAGTGCAGACTTTCGGAAGGTGATTTTCCAGCGGGCCTGCAATCCGCGCAGATCGAGACCGCGCAACTGCGCGATCTCGCTTTCGATCGAGTTCTTCAAAGGCTGCCTCAAGCCGCGCGTTCGTACCATGGCTAGGCCATGGAACTACTCGCGGTAACTTTGGCTGCTGATGATCTTGCAGCTTTGATGCGATAGATGCGATCTTTACCCGGCTTCTCCGAGGTAAGGTCTAGTTTTAGCTGCTTGCGCACAACACCGGTTAGGAAGCCGCGCACCGAATGCTGTTGCCAGCCGGTCATCTTCACCATTGCTGCTATGGTCGCGCCCCGATTGGATCGAAGCATCACCAGCACTTTATCGCGTTTGGTTTCGCGGTTGGCCGCCCCTTTAGCTGGAGACGAGGCCGAGCCAATTGGCTTGGCCCTTCGTTGCGGTGCGGAATGCGAAGTTGTCTGCCGGGGTGATCTCTTTGCGCCTTTCGGGAGGGCCTTCTTGGCTTTTGTCACGGAAATCTCCTGAGATTGTCGCGGCAATGTCTGCCGCACGACCTCGACCCCGCGCTCGGCGGGGCTATCTCAGGAAGCCGCCTTTGGCGGCTGACGGCTTAGCAATGCTCGAATTGCTTCTTATTACCAGTCATTTCTGATGTGATAGGGGGGTGGGCGTTTGGCGTAAGGTTGCGAAGCAACGGGGCTATTTATACCGGCCTTTGAACGAAAGCACTTTTGCGCAGATGTCCCGCCGAAGGCCCCACGTATAAAGTCCGACGCCGCGCTCGAATTTTATCGATGCCGCTGTGAAATCCGCTGGCTTGCTATTCTCGCAGGGTTGTTCAGAGAACATAAATTCTCCGCTTGTGACAATATACTCGTCCTCGTCTTCTAAGGTGACTTTCGTATCACCTCTGATCCCTTCAAATCTCCACTTGATGGCTGCGGTGTACAACTGAAATTCAATTTTGAACTGGCGTTTGCATTCTTTGTCTGCCGCGCTCCACATGCTGGTGTTCTGGCCTTTCATTTTGCCAAGCATGCAGTCTTCGTAATTGTCGTAACTAAACCACCCAGCATGAGCTGGGCTGGCCAAGACAAACAAAACTAGAACGCTAAATAGACGGCTGGCCAAAGTCGTTCTCCATTTTATCACCTGGATAGGCCAACATCACGAAGGGGATGAGCTGGCCGATTAGCGGAATGATGATCGAAAGGCTGACCCAGCCGCTTTTATTGATGTCGTGCATACGTTTTGCGAGAGACGCAAACAAAACCCAAAACATGATTCCTAAAAGTACCAGCGTGATGAAATCCAAGCCGTTGGCCCTTACCCAACTTTCAGTGGCGAGAAATATTCCAAACGGGATGATGTAGCCGACCAACAGTGCCGAGGCATATTGGATGCGGTTGAAACGCCCCTTGAAGCTGAAAAGGTCGAAGATAAAATTCACTTCGTTTCCCTCCAAGCTGAAAACGAGCCAAACGCCAGAAAGGCCGGGATCGACCAAATGGGCGCCTCGACCAGCCACGCGAGAATTTTGTCGATGCCAACCCAGTCTGTTGGTGGGAAGTGGCCTATCGTATTTCCAATGGAGAGCGGCGACCATATCCCGGTCTTAAGCCACATCACGCCTTGAAATGCCGGAACGGCGATAGCGGTCAAAAGGAAAAATGCGCCAATCCAAAAGGCGCCTACATCCTCTTTTCGCGGCTTAACAGCCCCGAGATGCTTAAGCACATCGTTATCGCGGTTGGTCATGAAAAAGGCCCCGAGTATGGGGGCCATATTACACGCGAAAGTTAGTTACTCAACGGGCGCATCTTTCTTTGCAACAGGGGCGGCCTGCTCGGCTAGGGCGGCGGAAGGCACGTAAATTATATCGCCCACATCATAATCGCCCCATTGGTTATTATCGTGGTCGGCGGCCGTTACTTCGTGGGCTTCAATCAATTCTAACTCCAAAGCCAAATCTTGAAGCTGGCCACATCTAAAGCGCCATCGCTACAAGCGCCTTTTCTTTCGAGGCGGGCATGTAATGCCGAAGGCTTGTGCCAACGGCATTGAGTAGCTTTTCTGTCGCTTGCTCCGGCGTCATTTCACTGCCTCCGCCTTAAGCGTCTGCGGCAACCAGCCTGTGCCTTTCAATGCTTCGGCGGTAGCCTTCTGCGCGGGGGCTGTTTTCATCTTCGCCACCTTGGCGCCTTCGGCTGATTTACCAACCTCGTTTAGCGCGGTGAGCATCTGGCCTTTCTTCATGCGGCCGATAAAGCCCTTGGCGGTCGGTTGCCAGTGCTGCTTCATGTCGAGCTTCAAGAGGCTCGCAGGTTTCCGATAATCCAACCTACGCCCGGCTGATAGGAACGGCAGTTGCAGGTGCGGCTTCAATCATGGCTGCGGTAGCCGCGTTCAACTTCGGCGAGATGCTGGTCGCACCGGTAATATTCCTGATTGCTCTTATGGGCGCGCTACCCGCGGCGGTGTGTTCGTGGCTGTCAGGTTTCAGGACGCGCGCGTGAGCAATTGCCGAAACTGCAAATCGCCCATCAACCTGGGCATCACGGTGAGTACACCGACTTGTCCGGTTTGCGGTGCGTGGTTCCCAGAGGGCTTGATGCCTTTGTACGTCAGTCTCGGGATCATGGGCGCGCTGCTGATATGCATTTTTTAAAATGAAACAAAATGGAGGGAAGGATGCTTGAGCGAAGTTTGGAAGCAGATTGATGGTTTTGATGGAAACTACGATGTTAGTAGCCTCGGAAGGGTTAGGTCGTGGAAGGCAAAGGGGAGTTGGAGCCGTTCTGACCGAGCTTTTATTCTGAAGCCAGTAAACGGGGCATACGGCTACAAGTTTGTCTCACCAGGACACCGAGGCAAAATCAAGCAGTTTGCAATTCATCGCCTGGTTGCGGGCGCATTCCACCCGAATCCTTTAGTTCTGTCTCAAGTCAATCACATAGACAACAACAGGGAGAACAACGCCGCGGTCAACCTTGAATGGTGCGACCACAGGGCAAATATGCACCTTGCTTTGCGAGCAGGTGATAGACGCTGCCGATATGGCGAAGCCAGAACTTGGGCGGGCCGGGCGGTAGTCGCCGGGCCTCCAGGATCGTCTGCTTCGCATGGGCCATGAGGTAGTCGGTTGAATCGCTCATGGATGGCCAACGGACATGCTGAATTGATGTTCCATGGGGCCGAAATACCAAGTCTAGCGGCTTGATTTATCGTTCCGTATTTGTTCTATTCGACCCATGAAACTTGAGCATTTGCGGGTCGAAATCGAACTGGTGAGGGGTAGAATCCGGGCACAGCGGTCGGACATTCGTAAGCTCGAATATGCCGGTATCAGCACAAAATCCGCTGAGGAACTGTTGGCCAGGATGGCCTTGAGCTTCCGTGCGACCCTTATGGCAAGGCTCTCACGGGTGAACTCGTCGATGATGCACAACATCCGGAATGCTTTGCCGTCATGGGTGCGGTCAGCGACGAAGTCATAGGACCAGACATGGTTGGGCCGCTCCGGCCGCAGACGGATGCATGAGCCGTCGTTGAGCCAGAGACGCCCGCGTTTAGGTTGTTTTAGGGGGACCTTCAGCCCCTCACATCGCCAGATCCGCTCAACACGCTTCTTGTTCACCATCCAGCCGGCTCTGCGAAGCAACGCCGTAATCCGGCGATATCCGTAGCGGCCATATTGGCGGGCAAGCTCAATGATGTCGGCAGTCAAAGCCGCCTCGTCATCGGGTGTGCGCTGCAGGATATCTCAACTGGTTCTCCAGTTAAGCGGCAGCTCGAATAGCAGGCTGATGGACTTGGCAATCGCGAAAGTCCGCAGGCATTTTTAGACCCTTCGAAGGTATCAGAAGCTCTGAGCCAACGCGCTTCGTTTGAACTGAATAGTTCAGGGCAAACTTGTATTGCCGACGTGCAGTGTAGAGGTCTTGAATCTCGTCGCAATAGTCGTAGGTGAGTACCCAAGGATTTTTAAGGCGCAGTACGCGGTTCGCAACGTCTTCGTGGTCTTCAGGCATATAGAAGCTGGTATACAGCGTTGCACCTTTGTTAAAGTAAGGAGGGTCTATGCAAAGGAAGGTTTCTGAGGGTAGGTCCTGTGCGACGTGGTCGATGAAGTCGATCGCATCCATTCGATGGAGATGAATGCGATTGCGATACTTGCTTATGCGTCGCATTCGACGGGCCAATTCATCTTTATTAAACCTGCAATCAATTTTATAATCGCCGTTTTGATTGAGGCCACCAATGACGCCCGCGTTCTTGATGATGCCTGAGCGGTTAGTGCGATTAAGAAAGAAGATGGCGAAAGCGATTTCTAGATGACTGCGGCGGCCGGGTGTCTGCTGTATGTCCTTCTGCCGTCGCCATTCTTTGATCGTGACGGAGGTTTTATCCATCAGATCGATGAACTCTTCCGTTCTGTTCAACACAACGTGCCAGAATGTCCACACCGATCTGTCGATGTCGTTAATGTGAATGTCGCTGACATGCCCGCCGAAAAGCAAAGCGAGTGCCAGCCCACAACCCCCGGCATAAGGTTCGGCGTAGTGGCCGTGTGCCAATTTATTCGTGCGGAGTATCTGCGCGATCGGATCAAGCAGACACGTCTTTCCACCAGGGTAACGCAACGGAGATGTGGGAGCGGTCATTATTTCTTTTTCGCAATGATGGCTTCGATGGTTTTTACCAATAGAGGAACAAGGGTATCGAAGTCATTCGCTAATTGTTCGCCATCGAATGACGCCGATATCTCGTGGTGCTTCGTTGTATTTCCGTTGCGCTGAATTCTGTTGAGGGCTTCTCGAATAGCGAGCGGCTTACCGGATATACCAAGTTCGTTAATCTTGTTGGCGCTGTAGAACGAAACAAAATCGACGTTGTCGTTGCGTCCGCCAAGTGCTGTGAGGGATTCAATAAACGCCCACGCCCCAATCGTCAGCAGGGGAGCATGTTGTTCAAGTGATATTTCGCAAAGGGAATAATGAAGTCTCTGCAGCTTATTGCTGCCCAGCGCTGTAAGAGCGTCAACCATTGTCTTTTGATATTGAATGTGCGGAATCTTCGGCAGCCTCTTCGGCGCCTTTTTCACGACTTTCTTGACGTTTGCCGCGGCCTTGGTGATGGGCGTCGGCTTGCTGTGGTCACCGGAGAGCGACTTAGCAAGCCCTCTGCCGTACTTCTCCATTTGATCTTTATTGTTGCGCGAGTTGACCTTGTCAGATTTCAAATCGCCAATGAACGTTTCAAGCTGCTGTTTGAACTCCTCGACTGGCACTGTGTATTTGATATTGTCGGGATCGGTTGTATCGATACCGAGAGCATTGCGAACCGCTTGGCTGTTAAGGGCACGTTGTGCTGTAGTCAGTTTTCCTGAGCGGTCATCTTTTGCGAGAATGCCCAGTTTTTCGGATAGGTCGAGAACAGCTAAGGCTACTTTGTTTCGATTTGAACCGGTGTGGCGCTGCTTCTGATCTGCATTCCAGTCTTTCCGACCAATTCCGCCCTGCTGACCGCCATGGATAACACCCATCCAGAATTTCAATTTGTCATGATCGTCGAAAATCACGGCGGGCAAGCTGTTTATGGCCTCATATTCTTCCGCCGCTTTTACGATGTCTTTGCGATAGTGGGCTGGCGCTAAATCGGGATCGTTGAGCAGCTTGATGGCGCAGATTCGTCGGTTACCTTCCCAGACGACATAATTTTTCTTGCCTCGGCCGGTGCTTTTAACTTCAACCAGTCCGACCACCTCAAGTGGATTTGTCCCTTCAGCCGCAATGCTCCGGGCAAGGTTTAAAACCTGCTCGTCCTTGCAAAGGTGCTCGATTATATCGGGCTGGGATTCTAGCGGTTCGTGGCGTGGATTTTCTTCGTAGAGAAAAATGCGCTCAACGTCGATATCATCGATTTTTTTCGACACGATAGTCCCCCCAGACCCATTGTTGAGGGCAACTTAGACTACCGACCGTTACTAGCATAGATTGTCCTTCGAGTTATTTTCGCGCCTGTTGATGATTAGCGGTATTCAGCTCATAGTGCCTGAGTGAACAGCGGAAGAGCAGCGGCCAAGCGTAAAGACGGAATGCCCGTCGGTACGCCGTTTGAGCCGGGCCAATCCGGTAATCCAACAGGCCGTCGACCAGGTATCATCAGCCTCAATGCGCGGGTTAAGAGAAGTTTGGACTTCAGCGGGATTTGCTGGCGCTAGTTAGACACCAGCTTGGAAATTCATCGCTCGAACCATCATAGGTGCGAATCACCTGATGAGATGGTGTTTGAAACCAACATCTATGTACGTTCCAATGAACATATTCATTCACGGGAATGAACGATTAGTTCGACAAATTGCAAATTGGAATTGCAAGTTCGCAACGAATTATGCGCGTGCGCATATTTTCGGGTATCGTGCGGTGTTTATTTTCACTTATCCCCACTTCCCCCCTTGCGCGTGAGTCACGCGATGGGTCACATATTTAAGTCGCCCCCGAAAATCAGCTCTTAGAAACTTTAAGGAGAGCTGTGCCATGTCGGACAAACTCATCATCAATCTCTGGGGCGCTTCGATTAGCGCTGATGGTTTCGGAGCTATCGGCGCCGCGGTGCTGATCGTCGCTCTGCTGGCCTACCTGCGACGCTCATGACGTGTATTGCTCGGCATGCGGGCAACCATCAAATAAATCCTAGATCTGAACTATTTTCACATTCGTGATGATGGGAGCGTGCCTTCGTCAACAACGAAGGAGGTAGCCATGATCAAGCTCGATGTTCTGCAGTACCTGATCGAAAAAGGACCCGGCCGTAGCGAAGCCGAACTCGCGCGTGCGATATACGGGGAACGCGCAACGCAGCAGATGGTCAACCAGGATGTTGCGCTACTGATTGGTCGGGGAAGTATCGATCGAAAAGGCGGCGGCGGTCCGTCTGACCCATTCAGACTTTTCCCTGCGTAGGCTGTGCAGCTTGCTGTCGTGGGCTAAACGATCACGAGATGAGGCCGAAGTTCGTCTTCGGCCTTTTTCGCCACTCGATAGTTTTCCAGAAACTCGATGTTTGAGTATGGCCACTTGACGTTGAATTACAGAGCCAAGCGACCACTTTTAAACTCACTCAGATTTTGAAGGCCACCGGTAAGGCGTTTCCCGAGGCTGCAGATATCATCATTCCTTTAATAAGGCCGGAGGATCATCGTGCTCATTCAACGATCTACTCGATCTCGAAGTCGCCGGATGAGCTATACAAATCGTCGCCCGCAAAAGTGCTTGACCTGATTTCCGCTGTGGTCGGCTAGGTCGCTCCAGGAAGCGTATTTGCACTGAGTGAAGCGTTATCTCGCGTGTGAGCATGTGACCCAAGTCTAGCCAATACGAGAAAATTTAAAAAGCTGATGAGTTGCGCGTCAAGACAGTAGAATGCTGCGGGCGTGAGGTTCAGCGTGGTGATGCCGCGTGATCCAGAGATAGAACCGCACCACACTGTCAAGCAGCATTTCCAAAGTAGCGATCACCTGGTCTTCCGCGTCCGACGTAGATTGATCGCGAAAGATCACATTTCCATCGATTACCGTTTCGGGATCATGCTCCCACGGCTCAATTAAAAATAAGCGGCATAGTCCAACCGCTCCTAAGATCGTTCGCAATGCCGTTCATTGCACTCACCCAGCATTAGCCAGTGTAAGTTTTGAATCTTCCTGGGCGTATCAGCGTTTGTACCCTTCGACGTATTGGCCTTTAGCTCTGCCTCAAGAAACTCATTCGCCAAGATCAACGCACGGATCGTTCAACGGATCACCACGACGACAAGATTGTGTTTGGCGAAGCTCTCGTCAGAGCTTACCGCCGGGAGAGCCAGGTCGTCCGGTATCCCCGGATCGTGATCACGGGCAGGGTGGTGGACGACCGAGAGCATTGTTCGATGACCCGGATCACGGGAGCTGCTGCTTGAAGTCATATCGAATGCGGACGATGGACCGAGATTCTTGAAAATATTGTTCGAGATCGGATTCGTGCTACGGCATGAAGCTGACGCCGAATGCGCCAGGCAACCCGGTCGCTTCAACGCGATGGCGGATGGAACAGCGGTTGCAGGAATCGTTCGACAATCCGAGACATTTTGAGAAGGTCGTATGGTTCGCGAAATACTGGAACGATGCTGCCGCGACGTTTGGTACCAAGAACATCGCTGGACCGGGCATAGATATCAATATCACTGTATGGGGACCGTGACGGCATGCGCGGTGCGACGCGCCGCCAATATTCATCAACCGCTGCGGCGGGCTTAAGATCGGAGATGACCGGTTTGCGTAATACTTCTTCTCGCTACGGCGCCGCCGCCCAGGCCTTCCATTGGCTGACCGCTATGCTGGTTCTCGCTGCCTTCGTGCTGAGCAAGGGCGACCAGGATTCGCTCTATTCCGCGGGCGCGGACGGGCTCCGCAGAATTCACGAGGCGCTCGGGATACTTGTATTCATTGTCGCGATGCTGCAACTGCTATGGCGGCTGATCGACAGCACGCCCGCGAAGCAGCCGATGCCTCGATGGATGGCTGCGGCCTCGAAACTCGTCCAATTCGCGCTTTATGCGCTCCTCATCGCAATTCCAGCAACGGCAGTGCTCGGCACCTGGCTCGTGGGGATTCCCGTCACCCTTCCTGGATTCGACATCGCCCCCCCGATAGCGAAGGCGCATGGACTGGGGCAGTTGATCATGAAAATACACGCCACCCTGGGCGACGCAATCCTCTGGGTTGCCGGCGTTCATGCCGCAGCTGCGCTCTTTCACCACTTCTATTTACGCGACCAAGTCTTTCGGTCGATGCTCTCCGGGCGGATGAATGATTAGTCCGAACAACTGGGGCGAGGCGTTTTCCCTCAAAATCCGGCGGAGGCGGCTCCAACGGAATCACGCGGCCGCCCTTCAGGGATGATGGTTCTTGGGAAGGCCACCCGCACAAGCCCGCTATTCGTCTTGCCCACGGTCCTGCCCATGCCACTTTGCAGGTCGCACGTGCGTCTGCAATCTCGTCCAGTGCCGCCCGCCGACGCCATCCCCGCAAGGAAAAACCCGGAGTCGCGACGGGTCGCGCTTACAGCCACGGGGCGGGTCCCGCCGGCGGACGAACGATTGGTCGCCTAGTTCGCAATTTTTGATTGCCTAGCCAGCCATACTTCGCCGCTCAGCTCCCACATCCGTCGCTGCAGTGTTCAAGCTTACCTTCGCGCTCCCGGCCAATGCATCGTTTCGGTTCAAGCATGGTAGCGGCGAACGAAAGATGGGCTCGAACCGCAGTTTTGCGGATCTATGACCACGACGCGCGGCGGCCAATCTGATGAGGGCACATCGACGACAAGCACGATCTTTCCCCTGATATGGCCTGCGGCCGCTCGTTGGTGAGCCGCGGCAGCATCTGAAAAAGGGAACGCGCCTTCGATAGCGACGTAAACCGCGCCGCTTTCAAGCAACCTGGCAAGCTCCGCGAGCTGTGCGCCATTCGAGCGCACTTGCGTCGCCGAAACCGTGATGTCGAGGCTTGCGGCGTCTTCCTGACCGTCGAAGCCGTGAGGAAAAATTGGGAACAGCGCGCCACCTCGTTTGATCACGCGCAGAAGTCGCTTTGCCGTCGGCCCACCCACGGCATCGACCACGAGATCAACGCCTCTAACGACGTCCTCGGGAGCGGCCTTTGTGCAGTCGATAAAGGAGTCGGCTCCGAGATCGCGCAGGAATGCTTCATGCGCACCCGATGAAACGCCAATGACGCGCGCGCCCCGGCTTTTCGCCAGCTGAACAGCGAAATGCCCAACGCCGCCCGCGGCACCGTTGATGAGAACGGTCTTTCCATCGAGTGCTACTGGTTGATGCCTTTTAGGCTGCAATGGCTTTTCAGCGTCGTGACCTACATCGATAAGAAACTGCCACGCCGTGAGCCCGGACATCGGCGCACCTGCCGCACGTATGTGGTCGATGCAAGCGGGTTTGATGGCCAAGTCGGACGCTGGCGCCGCGACATACTCGGCATAGGCCAAGCTTTCGTCGGAGCTCGGAAAACGGACCGTGCCAAAGACGTCGTCTCCGACTACGAAATTCTCCACGTCATCAGCGACAGCCTCGACGACACCTGACACGTCAGAGCCAGGTGTGACCGGGAACGGGACGTTCGGTCGCCACTCGCGCGGCAGCGCTCGATATCCCTCGCGTAGATACCAGTCAGGAGTATTTACGCCAGCCGCATAAACCCGGATCAGCACTTCGCCGGGCTTCACCTCCGGCCTAAAAGCGTATTCAAGACGAAGGACGTCCGTCCTGCTGAAATGGTGGAATCGGATCGCCTTCATCTTTTCGGTTGTCATGCGTGTCTTTCGTCAAGGAGCATAAAGTGATGATTTCAAAAGACGATGCGGCGGCGTTGGGAAAATTGCGCGTCGTAGGTTTGAAGCGATCGTGTGCGGTCTGTTGGCGGCGGTCTCTCACCGCATGCCAGAGACGCGAGCGGTCCGAGAACCGAACCGAGGCGGAACGTCATGTTCTCAGACGTCCAATCGATCGAATCCGGCTGGATATCTGCCTTCACCCATATCGACGGGTAGACCGTTCGAGAATCGCGACTGTTCCCTAACCGCAGTGCGCTGATGCTGACGAGCGTGTAGGATCCAAGCGGCAATGTTAGAATTCCTTTGCGCCTAGCTGATATCGCGTGCGCCGGTCGCGCCGAATGGATGTTCTGTCGCGACCGTGTCGCCGTTGGGATTCATCCGGTCCCAGTCAAACGACCCAAGGTTGGCATCGAGTCCAACATTACGCACCCAATTATGATCGGAAAAGGCTGTCAAACGGCACTACCCCAGCGATGGTCAGAATAGAATCGGGCGAGCTCGGTGGTTCGAGTCGAGTGCGCGAAACTATCCTTCAGCCCTGGAATTTTCCCAATACCAACGAGCTATAGTTTTAATAGCTTTGAATGCCATGGCATAAAATTAGCGAAGGCGATAGCCGCTTCGGAAACTCTCGCATGCTCCACGTGGCAAGTCGCGTATTCTGAAAGTTCCGACCGGCGCGCTTGCAAGGCGGTTACCCGCCAGCATGACTATCGAAACTATGTCCCCCGGCTATTGGATATGGCTGAAATCAGCCTTCATATGTGTTCGCGGAACATGGATCCTCAAGCTATTTCGGGACGCCGACTTGAAGGAATAGCGAACCCTGTCGTTGCAGGGCAGCCGCAGACATTTGGCTCTGAAGAAGATTTCAAAGACCGTCGACAGTTCCGATGACCTTTCGTCGAAGCTCCGTTTAAGTATCAATGCATGGAGTTCTGAGATGGGTATGGTCGGGCGACAAGCACCGGAGCTGCGGGTGCAGCGATGGATCGGTGGGAATGGCGAGGCACTCGACTCGCCATTGAAGCTTTCGGATCTCGGCACGCGCGTGAAGATACTGTTTGCGTTTCAGCATTGGTGTTCAGGTTGCCATTCACACGGCTTTCCCACCTTGCAGCGGTTGCATAGAATCCTGGCCCCAATGGGAATCGGCTTCGCTGCGATACAGACAGTTTTCGAAGGATCCGATGAGAACACGCTCGAGAAGCTGAATTTAAACCAGAGGAAGTACGGGCTTTCCATCGCCTTCGGTCACGATTTGCCTCCGACTGGCGACGCGTATCCGACATTCATGGAGGACTATCGAACCCGCGGTACGCCTTGGTTCATCGTTATCAATGCGGATAGCAGAATAGTGTTTTCCGATTTCCACCTGGATACAGATTGGCTTGTAACAGAGTTGAAGCGGGCATGATCCGCTATCCCGATAGCGGATCCGACACACAGCAGGAGACAATGATGAAAGCCGTCGGTTACAAGGTTCCGGGACCCATCACCGAGGATGCCGCGCTTGTCGACATCGATTTGCCTCAGCCTGTCGCTGCAGGGTGCGATATCCTGGTTGAAGTGAAGGCCGTCTCAGTCAACCCCGTCGACTACAAGATACGGAATGGCACACCGCCCGCCAAAGGCGATTGGAAGGTGCTCGGATGGGATGCCGCCGGGATCGTGCGCGAGGTCGGCCCGGACGTGACGCAGTTCGTGTCAGGCGACGAGGTCTATTATGCCGGATCGATCACACGGCCCGGCACCAATGCGCAGTTCCATCTCGTCGACGCCCGGATCGTCGGTCGCAAACCCGCGTCGCTCGACTGGGCGGAAGCGGCGGCGCTCCCGCTAACGGCGTTGACGGCCTGGGAGGCGATGTTCGATCGCCTCGACGTGGCGAAGCCCGTCCCCGGTGCGGCACCGGCGATCCTGATCATCGGTGGGGCAGGCGGGGTCGGGTCGATCGCCGTTCAGATCGCGCGACAGCGGACGGGCCTTACCGTGATCGCCACCGCCTCTCGACCGGAAACCCATGAGTGGGTGAGAGGGCTCGGCGCTCACCACGTCATCGACCATTCTCGGCCGCTGGCGGCACAGATCGCCGAGCTCGGCATCGGCGCTCCCGCTTTCGTCTTTTCGACCACGCATACCGAGCAGCATGTCGCCGACATCGCCGAACTGATCGCCCCGCAAGGACGGTTCGGACTGATCGACGATCCCAAGGCATTCGATATCATGCTGTTCAAGCGCAAGGCTGTGTCGATCCACCACGAGCTGATGTTCACGCGGTCGATCTACGGTACGCCCGATATGAATGAGCAGGGCAAGATTCTTGATGCGTTGGCCGTGCTGGTTGACGACGGAAAAATCCGCACGACGCTGACCCGGCAACTGTCGCCGATCAATGCCGCCAATCTGAAGACGGTGCATGCGCTGATGGAAAGTGGCGCGGCAAAAGGCAAGATCGTCCTCGAAAGCTTCTAACGACCGCCACCGCTAAACATCTTTTCCAACCTCAAGAACGGGATCCAATGACTAAATCAATTGCCACCGCCTCGATCAATCGCGAAACCGCAGTCGCCCTCATCGACGCTGCGATCGCCGCGGCCCGTGCAATCGGGATACCGGCTGCCGTCGCCGTCGTCGATGCCACCGGCAACCTGCGCGCGTTCGAGCGCACCGACGACGCGCCGTTTCTCACCGTCGATGTTGCCATCGACAAGGCTTGGAGTTCCGCTTCGTTTGGCTTCCCGACCCATGTGTGGAACGACTATGTGACCAAAGATCCAAAAGTGGCGCCGCTTGCCTATAGGCCCCGGATGGTCGCTGTCGGCGGCGGCTATCCGATCCTGGAGGACGGAAAGTTAATCGGCGGGATCGGTATCTCTGGAGGCACCTATCAGCAGGATCAGGACGCGTGCGTGGAGGCACTCAAAAAAATCGGGTTCCAGCTACCAGCCTGACGATTGTCCGGCCATCGCCGGTGGCGATNGGGCCTTGTGAAATATATTATGATCCGACCTGCCACTCGCGGTGGCGAGTTGCTGGATGCGAAGCCGCCCAGGCGATCAGGATTCGAACTGACGCAGTTCGGCGTCGATGGGACAGTCGGCGCAAGTGGCGTAGCCGCAGAGGCGGCAAATCCTGTACATCTGCTCGGGACTCTTCAGGCGCGCGCGCAGAACGCGTTCAGATATCGCAGTTAATGTCGCCAGTTCTTCATTGCTGAGACTGGAAAGCCCTTCTGCGATGGTCTGGTCTCTTGCATTCAAAACCTTCCTGCTCGCTCTCCGCCCGGTTGCCGTGAGATAAAGCGATCGAGTCCGTCCATCAGTGGCATGGCCTCGACGCTCTATGAGACCGTCGGCGACAAGTCGATCGACCAGACGCACAGTTCCGGCGTGCGAGAGACTAACACCTATCGCAAGCGTCCGTATAGAAAGCCCAGGCTCATGGGCGAGAAGCGCAAGCGTCGAGGCGGTCGGACCCGCCTCGGGCGCATGCGACGAGGTGACACGAACGATATCGTCGCTGATCATCAGCGCAAACGCGCCGAAGATGTTGCGGTTTCGAGGTGCATTCATTTTGGCATTTATATATGCGTGGAACATAGAAGCAAGCCGATATCGCGGTGGATTATGCAATGTCCCCGATTGGCGGCTGCCGGATCGCGCAGAAATTCTGCCGCTGATCTGCGATTGTTGAAGCTTTATTGGCGGCTTGCACTACAGCCACCTTAGCCGGTTCAGGCACGGTCCCCGCGTGCAACGAGGCCGATCAAGATCACTGTCGTCATTAACAAACAGGCGGCAGCTCCACCAGTAGAGAGGGGCCGGGATAGTTGCGAGGATGAGTCGTCGCTGCGTCGGGGATAAGAGCCTGAGAGCCAAACCTGTGGCCATTAGGACGCCCCGACGAAGGAGTTTATCGTATTAGAGGACACCCGTGGTCGCTACCTGTCTCGGAAAAAATGGCAGTTGCGAAGGCGTCGGAGATCAATGCAGCGACAATGATCGTCGTGGTTTCGACCCTTCGCAGGCACTGCATGCCGTGCATTCTTCCGAATTACGCCCACCTAAATCCAGGCGGTAAAGGCAGACCGATCAGGCCCAACAGCAATGTCCATGGCTAGGTACGTTTTGCGAGTCTGATCTCATGAGGCATTAGCTGGCACTTTGCACAAGCCTGAACGACTTGTCCAATACTCAACCGGTATAGTTGAAATAGCTTCCGAGTGAGCTTCCTGGTGACGCTTAGAAACTGCAACCGCTGTCGTCTTGCCCTAATCGGTGCAATCACTCGGAGTGCAGAGCTTGCCAGCCGCAGCGTTGCGCGACGTTGCCGCTGTCACGTGATTATCGCATGCGCGAGTATCGTTGCTATCGAAACTATACCGGCAGTGCATTGGAAAACCCCGCTGCATGATGCAATAAAGTAGTTCCTCTGGTGCCGCATTTCGTGATCCGCGCTAAGGGGCGCCTGGACGGGCATAACTCAACGTCGTGGAGAAGAGCAGTGGAAAAAAAACGAGTGCGCATTGGTCTTTTGATCGTTGGAGCGGCTGTCAGCATGGCTGCCGCAACCGCCGTGTTTGCCCAGTCCAAGTCCGTGGGATCAAAATCCATGGAATCGAAGCCCATGGAAGGCGGCTCGATCACGCGAAGCCGCTATCTTCCGGAATACACTGCGTCGGGTGATTTGATTTTGCCAAAGAACTTCCACGAGTGGGTATATGTCGGCTCGCCCTTCACTCCTGATGCGCTCAATGGTGGCAAGGCTGGCTTCCCCGAATTTCACAACGTGTACATCGAGCCGGTTTCTTACGAAATCTACAAGAAAACAAATGAGTTTCCCGAGGGGACGATTTTCTTCAAGGAGCTACAGTTGACGATCCCGGGCGAGAATCCGGATGGATCGCGCACTGAGCCTTCGGGGCGGGGTTATTTTCCCGGGAAGTTCAACGGCGCGGACGTTACGGTTAAGGATTCCAAAAGATATCCGGGCGGATGGGGTTACTACAACTTCAATCACCATGAACCTAAGGCGGAGACAGCCAAGCTGAAAGCTCAGTCCGATTGCGGCTATTGCCACGAAGCGAGCGCGAAGAAAGACCAAGTCTGGACCCAGTTCTATCCACTGCTGGACAAATAACGCCAAGTCGCACGCAACTTGTTCGCCACTTAGAGATGGGTAACAGCGCGATGAGACTTGTTAATGTCATAAAAGTTGCCTTGACCGTCTTGGTCGCAATTGGCGCTGTCGCCGTGTTCGGACGACTAAGCGCAGACACGCACTACGTCGGCGCCACTGCGGCGGTCGTTGACGAGAAGGGAAGCATGCGCGTGCCTTCACAATATCGAACGACCTATCAAATGTTGGGGACTTGGGCGGTCGCGGCAGACGGTACTCCGGGTTCAAAGGAGATGCATGTGGTCTATGCCTCGCCCGGAGGTATCGTTTCATTCCGAAAGGACGGGCACTTTGCCGACGGCACAGTTCTAGTGAAGGAAGTCTACGAGGCAACGACAAACGAAATGACGACGGGATCTGTGAGTAGCGCTCACCAGCTCAAGGGTTGGTTTGTTATGGTGAAGGACAGCGTCGGAAGGTATCCGGGAAACAAGCTCTGGGGTGATGGCTGGGGTTGGGCCTGGTTCGATGCATCAGACCCCCTGAAGACTACGTCAACTGATTACGCGGCGGACTGCCAGTCGTGTCACGTGCCCGCGCAGGCGTCGGACTGGATCTACACTAAAGGCTATCCACCTTTAAGCCGATAAGCAGAACAATCCCACAGTATTGAACCTCCGCTCAGGCGGAGGAAGGCTGATCTGTGTCGATAGAACCGGTAAGACAGAAGGAACGATTGATGGAAACAACAGCGACGTCTGGGCGAGATCCCTCCCAGGGACATCTCTACATGCAGACCAACGAGGTCCGCAACGCGATCGCTCATTATCGGCGCGACCCCGATGGGACGATCGAACTCATCGAGCGTGTCGAGACCGGCGGAGCCGGTTCGGGTGTCTTTAAGCCAATCAGCGGGCAGGAGAGCGCTCCTAACGCATTCGAGGGCGCGAGTAGTGTTATCCTCGCCGAAGGCGAAACCCTTCTGTTTGCGACGAATGGCGGCGACAACAGCGTGACGAGCTTTTCTGTAGCTCCGAACGGCAGGCTGACTTTGGTCGATCGTCAGTCGACGGGCGAGCCCGTCACCGGGCGTAGCGGAACGGCCAAATCTCTCGCGTATAGCCCGACATGTCGTACGCTATTCGTGCTCCATGCCTTCGGCCCCAATCACCTGCGTTCCTATACGGTGGCTGATGATGGCAAGCTGACTCTGCGTCCCGATCAGCACACGGTAAACACTGCGACGAAGACGGACCGAGTGTCCACGCAAGTCGTCATGTCGCCAGACGGAAAGTTCCTCCTTGTCGATATTCTGTTCGATGCCCGTCCGGCCCTCAACCCGGACGGATCGGCGAACCTCATCGTCGCGAACGCGCCCGACCCAGACGGGCTCGTTGTGTTTCCTGTGAGCGGGAACGGCACGCTCGGTGACGCTTCGTTCGTCGATGCAGGTGGCGCAGGGCCGTTCTACATCGGCTTTCTGCACGGAAGCAGCGACACCTTCTTGAACGGCATCGCCGTAGGCGACGGCGTTGTGGTGAGTCGTATCAACGGTGAGGGTCGCGTGATCAATGGCCCGTTGGTGGCGATCGACACGTCACTAGGCAAGCCGTCCGAGCTCTGCTGGCTGCAGGTGACTTCTGACAACTCGGTCGTGCTGGCTACCAACTTCGGCTACGGAACGGTCTCGACCTATCAACTTGAAGAAGGCCGATTGAGCATCCTCAAGGATCCGGCGAATGTCGAAATCCCGGGTGATGGCACCTTCCGCGCCGTGAACGGCCTTGTCAGTAGCGGACCCAGCGATAGTTGGCTCGCTCCGGACGATCGATACTTCTATCAGATCTTCGGGAATGCCTCTGTTCTCGTCAGTTACCACCTCGACAAGAGGAGCGGTAAGCTGACGGAGGTTGGTCGGAGCCTGATCCCCTACGATAGTCCGCAAGGTCTCGCAGGATTCTAAACGTTCGACCTGCAGAGCGCACTCGACGAGGCGAGGTCCGGCAATCCCCATTTCTGGACTTTGCCCGTCGAGACTCTACGGCGGAGCGCGCTCGGCAAGACTAGATTCAGTTTCTCTATTCTGCGATCCAGTCTGCCGAGATGCGCTCCGTTACAATTGCGGCATGCCGCGCTTATCAGTCAGTAACCAGGGTACTTGGATAATATGACGCAGAGCGGTGTTTGCGATCAAAGGTTGGCCTCTCCGATTTTTCGCAATGCTTCGGAATGGACCGAGAAATTCTTTGCGAAGCGTCTCGACGCGTTGAAGGCGGAGGGGCGATACCGTGTGTTTGCTGAATTGGGGCGCCGCGCCGGCCACTTCCCGCGCGCCCTGGAATATCGTCTCAATGCCGAAGTGACAATCTGGTGCTCCAACGACTACCTAGGCATGGGGCAACATCCCGAAGTGCTGACGTCGATGCAGCGGGCCATTCAGAACAACGGCGCCGGGGCGGGCGGCACTCGCAACATCTCCGGCACGACCAACCATCACGTCCTGTTGGAGGCCGATCTAGCCGATCTCCACGGGACGGAAGCCGCATTGGTCTTCACGTCGGGATATGTGGCGAACGAAGCGGCGTTAGGGACGATCGGCCGCGAAATCCCCAACTGCATGATCTTCTCGGACGCGCACAACCATGCGTCCATGATCGCTGGAATCCGGCACAGTGGGGCAGAGAAGCATATCTTTCGGCACAACGATCCGGAGGACCTGGACCGATTGCTGAGAAGGGCAGATCCAAGCCGGCCGAAGTTGGTCGCCTTCGAGTCGGTCTATTCAATGGACGGGGATATTGCCCCGATCGGAGCGCTCTGCGACGTCGCCGAGCGTCACGGCGCCATGACCTATCTCGACGAAGTGCATGCGGTGGGGCTCTATGGCGCACGGGGCGGGGGCATCTCGGAACGTGACAACTTGGCTCACCGCTTGACCGCAATTCAAGGAACGTTGGGTAAGGCCTTTGGATTGATGGGCGGCTATGTGGCCGGCTCCCACCAGTTGATCGACTTCCTCCGAAGCTTCGCGCCAGGTTTCATCTTCACCACAGCCCTTCCGCCCGCCATAGCGGCCGGAGTAAGAACGAGCATCGAGATTGTTAAAAACTCTCCGATGATCCGATCGCGGCATCAGGATCGCGTGACGCGTTTGAAAGGGCTGCTCGCAGACGCGGGTCTGCCGATCTTGGCGTCGCCCAGCCATATCATTCCACTCATGGTCGGTGACGCCGCCGCTTGTCGGGATATCAGTGAAAACCTGCTGCGCCGCCACGCCATCTATGTTCAGCCGATCAATTATCCCACAGTGCCGCGTGGAACGGAGCGGCTACGCCTAACGCCAACCCCTGCGCATTCAGATGAAGACATGTTCCGTCTTGTGGAGGCTTTGAAGGAGAGCTGGATTCAATGTGTCGATCCCCACTTCAGCCAAAAGGCATCCCCCATACGCGGAAAGACCAATCTTGCATCGCGATCAACCAACTCTGCCGCGTCGTAAGTTGGCACTGAGCGAGATCGCGGCGAGAGCGCCGGGACGGTGTCGGCACGCCCGCCCTGGCTGCGTCAAGAATGATGTCTTTCACACAGGTACTCAAACATTGAGAAAGCGTAACTCTGTTAGTCCGGTGCACAATCCATGGCATTGATTGATCTCGCAAATCCGACACGGTTTCTCGCGTTCGTGACGCGTGTGCTGCCATGGCTGACGGCTACGACCGCGTTGCTGCTGGCGACCGGACTCTATCTCGCCGCAATGGCGCCTGACGATTATCAACAGGGCGCGACCGTCAAGATTATGTTCATCCATGTGCCCAACGCTTGGCTGTCTATGATCGTTTGGGGCGTAATGACTTTGGCTTCGTTAGGCACGTTGGTATGGCGGCATCCGCTGGCCGATGTCGCGGCAAAGGCGGCTGCACCTCTCGGCGCCTCCTTCACATTTTTGGCGCTGGTAACTGGTTCGCTCTGGGGGCGGCCGATGTGGGGCACCTATTGGGAATGGGATGCGCGGCTCACATCCGTGCTGCTGCTGTTTTTAATGTATCTCGGCTTGATCTCGCTATGGCGCGCCGTCGAGGATCCATCGCGCGCGGCACGGGCAGCCGCAGTGCTTACATTGGTCGGTGCCATCAATATCCCGATCATCAAATTCTCGGTCAACTGGTGGAACACGATACATCAAGGTGCATCGGTAGTGCGCGCCGGCGGCCCTTCCATGGATAATGCGTTCCTGATTCCCCTGCTCATCATGGCTACGGGATTTTCCGTGCTGTTCTTGACACTGCACTTGGCGGCTATGCGCAATGAGATATTGCGGCGGCGAGTGCGAAGCCTGCAGATGATGCAGGCCAGCTGCCAAAGTTCCGCCAATGACACGGACGCCTTTCTGCGCAAGCAGATCGCTTCCGAAACCGGCGCAATGTGACTTCATGGTGCTTGGCCCATACGCTTACTTCATCGTGATGTCCTACGCGTTAGCCGCCGCAATTGTGGTGAACCTGATCGGCTGGATTGCATACGACTACCGCAGCCAGAAGGCCCAATTGCGCGCTCTCGAAGCCAGCGGCATCGCCCGGCGCTCGAACGGTGCGACGGAGTCCCGATGATGGTCATAGCAACCGAAACCCCGCTGGCTCGGCGCTGGCTCTTTGCGCTGCCACTGATCGTGTTTGCGGTGATAGCTCTGTTATTCTTGATCCGACTTCATGGCGGCGATTCCACGCGATTACCCTCCGCGCTGATCGGACGACCAGTCCCACAAACGGCGTTGCCTGCGGTTCCAAACCTGCAGCGAGGTGGCGTGCAGGTGCCGGGGCTCCATCCGTCCGACTTCAAAGGGAATGTCAGCGTAGTCAACGTCTGGGCTTCGTGGTGCGTGCCGTGTCGCGAAGAGGCGCCACTACTAAACGAACTTGGCAAAGACAAGCGCCTGCAACTCATCGGCATCAACTACAAGGACTCGTCCGATAGCGCGCTCCGTTTCCTTGGGAGGCATGGCAATCCGTTTCATATCGTGGGCGTCGACGGTAACGGCCGCGCTGCAATCGAGTGGGGTGTCTACGGCGTGCCAGAAACGTTCATCGTCGGGCGCAACGGCAACATTGTCTACAAGCTCGTGGGTCCCGTGACGCCCGAGAATTTCGAGCGGGTGCTGAAATTCCAGATCGAAAAAGCACTGAATTAATTCTTCGCCATTCGCCCATGGTCGGCTTGAAAGAGCTAAGCGACTCGACCGTCCGACCGGTGCAGACAAACGAGTGGCAGGGGGGGCTATATTACCGCAATAATATATTCGCATCGTGCATATAGACGGGAGTCGCTCCGACAACTATATGCGTCGAGCACACATAATTCCGAGCCGGAGCGACAGCTTTTCGAGTGGCAGCGGGATGACACATTGTGATTTGATCGGGCCGCAAAGCTATGGAACTCAATCAAGTGGAGTACTTCGTTAATTTGGCAGAGACGCTAAATTTCACTGCTGCAGCGCGATTGAGCGGCGTCTCGCAGCCCAGTTTGACCAGATCCATTCGTCGTTTGGAAGAAGAGATTGGCGGGCCCTTGATCTATCGCGACGGCAAAAATAGCCGGCTGACCGCGCTGGGGCAGGAAATCGCGCTGGATTTCAAGCAGGTGCAACTGGCCTTAAGGAGCGTGCGCCAGCACTCGGAGAATTGGGCTCTCGGTAGTCAATGCGTTCTCGACATCGCGGTGGCGCCGTCGGTAGGCCCAAGCGCATTCACATCGTTCTTCCTGCGGGCAATGGAGGAAAACCCAACAGTCTGGATCAAGATCCATGCTCTCCAACCGAACGAAGACACGGCAGAAGTCCTTTCAGGCAAGTACCACGCTTGCATCCTGCCGCGTGAACCGAGACATGATGCCAAACTTGACGTGCGTCCGCTCTTCCGGGAACGTTTCGTGCTCGGCTGCGCTGCGCAGCATCCGCTCGCCAGCGTCGATGTCGTGAGTGCCGCAGACCTAGCCTTGTTTCCTTACGTCGACCGCCTCCGATGCGAGTTCCGGGACCGGATCCAAGAGCACTTTGCCCGTCAGGAGATCGTGATGCGGCCGCGCTTTCGGGCAGAGAGGGAAGACTGGGTGCAGCGCGTCGTGGCCGATGGCCATGCAATATGCATCATGCCAGAGCACTCGGGCGCGGTACCGGGCCTTGTCGCAAGGCCTATCGAAGGCCTGTCCTTGGAACGCGAACTGGTCATTGTGACGGTCTCGGGATCGACGACTCCGAGAGAGATGCGAAAGATCGCAAAATTTGCCTCACGTTACGCCTGGTAGCGGAGAAGAGCGGCGGGTTGCCGCAGCTATTGAAACTACACCCGCAGCGCATTGGAAAAGAAATCTGTGCGCTGCAATAGCCAAGATGAATGATGAATCGTGTATCTCCGGATCCAACAACGACGCTGTTAGCTCATGATCGACGGCGTCGCTCCCAGCGTCAAGCCACGGCTTCGACGTGGATGCTGACGGCCCGAAGCATGCGGGCAGGCAGGCTGTATCAGCTGGAGCGGCAGGCTGGCCCGATGGGCGAGCATACGTTCGAGATCCAATTCATTGATCCAGGCGTCCCGCTTACGTCTTCACGTTAGGATAAGATGGCTTCCTTGCTTTTAGAGACGCCGGCGTCCCCTATGCTGGGGGTCGCACCGTATGGAGGTGCCCGGCACTTTCTTGAGGGAGACAGAAGATGAAGACGTTCGCCGTTTCGTGGCGACGCCACGGGCGGATGACACTCCATTATGCGATTGCGGTCGTGGCGGTTGGAACGGCAGTGATCGGCGGCCTGGCGTTTCATCCCATGTCCGGTTTTGCGCTAACGGTCTCGCTGTTTTACTGCGGCATCATGTTTGTGGCGTGGTTCAGCGGCACCGTTCCGGGCATTATTGCCACCGTGCTCACCATTCTGGCTTTCGATTACTTCTTTTTGCCGCCGTTCTATTCCTTTGCGTGGCCGCTGAAGGATATCCCGCAACTGTTTGTGTTCGCCATTGGTGCATTGTTTGTGGTGTCGCTGTGTGCGGCGCAGCGCCGGTCAGTTGACGCGTTGAAGCGGGTGCGCGACGAGCAAAAGGTCGCTCTGCTGCAACTCGAACTCGCCAACGAAACGTTGCGCGGCGAGAATGCCGAGCAAAGGCTCGCCGAGGACCGGGCGCGGCGGGCTGAAGAAACACTGCGGGCAACGGTAGATTCGATTCCGGTGCTGGCGGCGCGTCACGGCCCTAATGGCGAGATCGAATTTGTCAACCAGACTTGGCGCACCTATACCGGCCTCTCGCAGGAGATATGTAAGGATCGCGGCAGCCTCATCGTTCACCCCGATGATCGGATACGAATCGATAGGGCGTGGCAGCATCATGTGGAGACGGGCGAAGCGTTCGAAACCGAGCAACGCCTATTGCGGTTTGACGGCGAATATTGCTGGCACTCCCTACGCCGCGTTCCACTGCGCGACGATAGTGGCAACGTGATCGCTTGGTATTGCGTGGGCTACAACATCGAAGACAGCAAGCGCGTCGAAAGCGCCCTGCGTAGCAGCGAGGCGCAACTCGCGGAAGCGCAGCGGGAACTCCAGCTCACGATCGATAGCATTCCCGCCATGGTCTCCACATATCGGCCGGATGGCGTGCATAGCTATGTAAACAAGACCTGGATCGACTATGTCGGTCTGACCTTGATGGAGGCCGTGAGCGACCGCGGCGATACCCTGTTTNGTGGCGCGCCTGCCTGGAAAGCGGCGAACCGCTATCGACGGAAGCGCCGATCCGCGGTGCCGATGGAGTGTTTCGATGGTTTTCCATACGCCGCGTGCCGCTGCGAAATGAGGAGGGAAAGATTGTTAAATGGTATTCCATCGGCTTCAATATCGAGGATCGGAAGCGTGCGGAAAATGCCCTGCAGCGAAGCGAGGCCTATTTGGCTGAAGCTCAGAAGCTCAGCCTGACCGGCAGCTTTTCGTGGGACACGGTCGGGGACGATCATTTCTGGTCCGATGAGACGTTTCTGATCCTCGGCGTTGACCGGGCCGTCAAGCCCTCCATTGACCTTATTATGCAGCGCGTCCACCCTGACGATCGCAATCTGATGCAGCAGGGACTGAATAGCGCGGCCACCGGATTGCGAGACCACGATTCCGAAGTGCGGCTGTTGATGTCCGATGAACAGATCAAGCATGTCCGTGTGGTCGCGCACCGCCTGGCCTACGGGTCGGACAAGGAAAGAGTGGTCGGCGCACTCATGGATATCACCAGCGCGCGAAAATCCCAGCAGGCCCTGCTCGCGGCCCAATCCGCACTGGCCCATGCCAGCCGGGTGGCGACGTTGGGCGAAATCAGCGCCACCATTGCCCATGAGGTCAATCAGCCGCTTGCGGCCATCGTCGCCAACGGGCAGGCGTGCCTGCGCTTCCTTCATCATGACGATCCCGATCTGGATGACGTACGCGGTGCCGTAGAATGGATCGTCAAAGACGGAAATCGTGCGGCTGATGTCATTCAGCGAGTCCGTAGCTTGATGAAAAAGGCGGATACCCGGATGCTGCCGCTGGACATTAACGTAGCCATCCATGAGGTGGCGGCACTGTTGCAGCGCGAGTTGACCGCGCAGAATGTCGAACTGCGGCTGGCGTTGCAGCTAGAAATGCCGCCGGTCGTGGCGGATCGCGTTCAGATCCAGCAGGTCATCATCAACCTGGTCATGAATGGCATCGAAGCGATGCAGGCGATCGACCGATCCCGCATCCTTGTGATTCAATCCCGTCCGGATGAGGCACGCCGGATTCTTGTGGCCGTGAAAGACTGCGGGACCGGCCTGGATGAAGCCGCGGCGGATCGCGTCTTCGAGGCGTTCTTCAGCACCAAGCCTGGCGGTCTCGGCATGGGGCTGTCGATCTGCCGTTCCATTGTCGAAGTCCATGGTGGTCGCCTATGGGCGACGGGCAACGGCCCCGGGCCGGGCGCGACGTTTCAGTTCGCCTTGCCCACTGTTTAGGCGTGCATGGACCATTGAATTTCCCATATGGTTCATTTTGGCGGTAGACACCGGTCCGGCAAGGGGTCGTTCTGGAGGCGGTGCCGTGTCTGGCTGGCAATCGATCATGGACAACAAGACGGACCCGCAGCAAGTCGTCCTCGTAGTGGACGATGACGAGTCGATGCGGGTGGCGCTGACCTACCTGTTCCGTTCGATGAAGCTGGCGGTGAAGGTGTTTAGTTCGGCGTCCCAGCTACTGGACAGCAAGCTGCCGGACGTGGCCAGTTGCCTGGTACTGGACATCCGCCTGCCGGGCGTCAACGGCCTGGAATTTCAGGATGTACTGGCCAAAGCCGGAAACCATATTCCCATCATCTTCATAACCGGACATGGCGATATTCCCATGACCGTGCGGGCAATGAAGGCGGGAGCCATCGACTTCCTGTCCAAACCGTTCCGCGATCAGGACATGCTGGACGCCGTGACCCGGGCGCTTGCGCAGGACGGCACCAGGCGAGCCGGCGTGCATGCCGCCTCCGCGCTGCGGCAGCGTCATCAAGCGCTGACGCCGCGGCAGAGCGAGTTGTTTTCCTTCGTCACGTCCGGACTAATGAACAAGCAAATTGCAGCCAGGCTGGATATCAGCGAAATCACGGTGAAAATCCATCGCGGGCACATGATGAAGAGGATGGAGGCGCGATCGGTGGCGGACTTGGTCAGGATGGCCGAGGCGCTCGGAATCGACAGGACAAATTCGTAAACCAAAACGTTAGTATGAGTGCGTCAAGGCACAGCACGGCGCAATCTTGGCGCGAAATATCTTGCTTCGCTTAGCATCCAGGATTGATCGATTTGGTTGAAGTTCCGGTGATCTCGGTCATTGACGACGATGCTTCTGTCCGCACCGCCATCAGCAATCTTGTGCGCTCCCTCGGATACGCGGTTCATGCGTTTCCATCTGCGGAAGCTTTTCTGCAGTCGGTGCAACTGACGCAGTCCTGGTGCGTGATCGCCGACGTGCGGATGCCGGGAACCAGTGGGATCGAGCTCCAATCCTGGCTTCGGGCACAGGGCAATCGGATGCCGTTCATCTTCATCACAGCTGTTCTCGAGGATAGGGTCCGCGCCCGAGCGCTAAAGGACGGAGCAATGTGTTTTCTTACAAAACCCGTGGATCAGGATCACCTGATAGGTTCTCTCGCAAGGGCAATCGCGCAGCACGACGATCGGACAGAAAACTAGAATCGTAGCTTTCGCTTCACAGAGATCGGTGCACCCTAACGCTCGCGCAGCCGAATGGCTGCTATTGGCGGCGAGTTCAGGCGGTCGTTCAAGCCCAATCGGCTTTTGATTCCGCTGATCCCGGGCGACCGGATGGATTGTCGCATGCCCCGCTGCGCGCTGAGGTCTGGGGCTCCGGGTCAGCCACGAGTGAGCAATATTGACCACATGAAGTCATCTGCACCGGTAATAATTCGCAGTCTCCGGGAAATGGCGCCGTGGGATCATCCGCATATCCCAACCAATCATACCTACGTTTACGTAGACGAACCGCATAGACGATTGGTCGAGGGCACGGAGGCGCGCACCTTCGCTCACAGGAGATGGACATTCGGCCGTCAATCAAGGGCCGCTACTTCGCGGCGTGGAAGAACCTGAACTATTCGGCAATGAAGTCGCAGAGGTAGTATATTTAAAAATATGCGCCATGCACATAGACAGCGGCCCTTCCATCATCTATATGAGCCGTGCACACATAATTCCGAACCCGCGTGAGAGCGCATTCTAAGTGGTAGCGGGATGAAACATTGTGATTTGATCGGGCTGCAAAGCTATGGAACTCAATCAAGTGGAGTACTTCGTTAATTTGGCAGAGACGCTAAATTTTACCACTGCAGCGCGATTGAGCGGCGTCTCGCAGCCCAGCTTGACCAGATCCATTCGTCGTTTGGAAGAAGAGCTTGGCGGGCCATTGATCTATCGCGACGGCAAAAATAGCCGATTGACCGCGCTGGGGCAGGCGATCGAGCTGGATTTCAAGCAGGTACAGCTTTCCTTAAGGATCGTGCGCCAGCACTCGGAGAATTGGGCCCTCGGTAGTCAATGCGTTCTCGACATCGCGGTGGCGCCCTCGGTAAGCCCAAATGCATTCACATCGTTCTTCCTGCGGGCAATGGAGGAAAACCCAATAGTCTGGATCAAAATCCATGCTCTCCAACCGAACGAAGACACGGCCGAAATCCTTTCGGGCAAGTACCACGCCTGCATCTTGCCGCGTGAGCCGAAACCTGACGTCAAGCTTGACGTGCGTCCGCTCTTCCGGGAACGTTTCGTGCTTGGCTGCGCTGCGCAGCATCCGCTCGCCAGCGTCGATGTCGTACGTGCCGCAGACCTGACCTTGTTTCCTTACGTCGACCGCCTCGGGTGCGAGTTCCGGGACCAGATCCAAGAGCACTTTGCCCGTCAGGAGATCGTGATGCGGCCACGCTTTCGGGCAGAGAGGGAAGACTGGGTGCAGCGCGTCGTCGCCGATGGTCATGCAATATGCATCCTGCCAGAGCACTCGGGTGCGGCACCTGGGCTTGTCACACGGCCTATCGAAGGCCTGTCCTTGGAACGCGAACTGGTGATTGTGACGGTCTCGGGATCGACGACTCCGATAGAGATGCGGAAAATCGCACAATCTGCCTCAAGTTACGCATGGTAATGAGAAAGCGGCGGGTTGCCGCAGCTATTAAAACTATACCTGAGGCGCATTGGAAAAGAGACCTCTGCGCTGCGATAAGCAAAGATAACTTTAGCACCTTCGGAGCCGACAACGACGGTGTCAGTTCAAATCAAGCAATGGACGTTCAACATGCAGTTCGGACAATCTCAGAAAGCCATCGACCGGCTCACGGCCGAGCAGCGGCGTGTCACCCAGGATGCGGGCACCGAACGCCCGTTCACAGGCGAGTACAACGACCACAGGGATCCGGGCATCTACGTGGACATCGTCTCGGGCGAGCCCCTCTTCGCGTCGACCGATAAATATGAGTCTGGCTGCGGGTGGCCGAGTTTTACTAAACCTATCGCTGCCGCAAACATCAACGAGTTGCGAGACAATTCTAACGGGATGGTTAGGACCGAGGTGCGATCGACTTATGGCGACAGCCACCTCGGCCATGTTTTCCCGGATGGGCCAGCCACTGACGGTGGCTTGCGGTATTGCATTAATTCCGCGTCGCTCCGCTTCATCCATCGCGACGACATGGAGAACGAGGGCTACGGCGAATATCTGGGCCAGGTCGAGGAGGTCTAACATGCATCAACGCGCTGTACTTGCCGGTGGGTGCTTTTGGGGCATGCAGGACCTGATTCGGAAGCTTCCTGGAGTTATCTCGACCCGCGTCGGTTATACCGGTGGGAAGACTCCGAACGCCACCTATCGTAACCATGGTGCTCATGCAGAAGGAATCGAGATCGTCCTCGATCCGACAAAAACGAGTTATCGACGCATACTCGAGTACTTCTTTCAGATCCACGACCCTACGACGCGCAATCGTCAAGGTGGTGATGTGGGCAACTCGTATCGTTCGGCGATCTACTACGTCGACGACGATCAGAAAAACGTCGCCGATGAAACCATAGCCGACGTTGATGCGTCCGGCCATTGGGAGTCTAAGGTCGTGACGGAGGTAGAGCCCGTCGGAGCATTCTGGGAAGCCGAGCCGGAGCATCAAGATTATCTCGAAAAGCGACCAGGGGGGTACACCTGTCACTTTCCGCGTCCCAACTGGATCCTCTCCAATCGGGAGAAGGTTGGTGCGACCCTGGCAACTCCTGCTGACACCGTCGTGAAGGCGCCCTCCTAGGACACCGCGCTGACTTTTTTGAACCAAGCGGTGCCCGACAACCTTGATGGTCGATACCGCGACTCGACATAAAACCGCGTTCTCCGCAAGAGGACGTACGGTTCGTTTGCACATCGCTGCTGCACCCATCATCCGATGGAGACAGACGGCCGTTGTACACGACGGAGCCGAGAATTTCTCTCGATGAGAACTTGTACGCCAGAAAAAAGGCTCGAAATGACGAATTTTACAAAGCAGCTCCGTTTTCAGGTCGCCGAAAATGGCGCCGGATCGTTCCGCTCCCTGGCTCTGCTCAGATGGGCTTTGGTTGTCATCTTCATCTGGTTCGGCGGAATGAAGTTCACCGCATACGAGGCAGCCGGTATCGCACCGTTCATCGAACACAGTCCGATCATGAGCTGGTTGAATACTCTTTTCGGAATTCGAGGTGCGAGCTCGTTGCTAGGTGTGATTGAGTTATCAACCGCAACAGCCCTCATTCTAGGTGCCTTCCTTCCAATCTTTTCAGCATTGGGGGCGGCGATGTCCGCAGCGACCTATCTTGTCACGTTGACGTTTTTCTTGAGTACGCCTGGCGTAGCAGAAGCAACCGCAGGCGGATTTCCAGCGATTTCTGCGGTTCCTGGGCAATTTCTTCTTAAGGACCTCGTTCTGCTGGCCGCATCGCTTTCTCTCCTCTCCGCGTCCGTCAAGGATTCATGGCTCAATATTCAAAGGTCTTGAGGTGGGTCTTCAGGCGCGGGGGCATGTGCCACGAACGAATGTCCTCGCGGACTGTAGATGGAAACGCAAACGTCCAGCGATGGACTCGGCGGCTCTGCCGCGTTGGGTGAGGGATGGAGCGCTTAAAATATTACAGGTGGAGTTGTGGGATGAACTCCCACCTTCGGCATCTTCCCAGATACGTAATGGCTTTTACCGATGTCGCGCACTGCTAAAGGAAAGACGATATGAAAAAGTGCGCTGGGAAGCCAATTTGGCTGCAGCCGCTCTTTCCCCGTGCCGTGAAGCAGGGCTTCGGCGAACGCAAACGTTCTCAGGGCCAGGTACGACGCAGGCCCAGTCTGAATCTTACCGACATGCCGATGCATCCCGGGGACACGTCTGATGGTTTTGTGGTCCCTGTTTGCCATCATGACGCTTGCAGCGAGCGTTGCCGTGCTCTGGCCGCTGATATGGACTTTTGCGTCGCAGGTCGGGGGTAGCGAGGCTGCAGTGTACAAAGATCAATTGGTGGAGATCGATCGAGACGTCGCCGCCGGTCTGATCGGAGTTCCCGAAGTTGAAACCACGCGGGTAGAAATCGGCCGGCGCCTGTTGACCGCAGTGGATGGAGACAGCGATCTGTTGACCCAAACGAGCTCTAGCCAACGTCGAGTCTCGGTCGTCTTGGCGACGGTGTTGGTGGCGATGCCGCTCGCCGCGGCCGCTTTATACTCATCGCTCGGATCGCCGTGGCTTGGCGACTTCCCAATGGCTTCGCGCTCCCGCGCCGTGGATGCCACTCAGGCACGTGACATCTTGTCGGCACAGGTTGAAGAGTATCTGGCGGCAAACCCGACTGTTGTGAACGGCTCGACGGTGTCAGCGCCGGAACTGATGAGGTTTGGACGCTACGGTGAAGCCATCCGAGCTTACCGTACTTTAATCGACGTCTCCGGTGATAGCGCTGAACGACGGTCGGATCTGGGCGAAGCGATCGCGCGCGCAGCGGGAGGGGCAGTGACGATGGAGGCCATAGCGGAGTTCAAGCGCGCGATTTCGCAGAATGCCGACGACCCCAAAGCAGGGTATTTCCTCGGGCTTGCCGCCGAACAAGATGGGAGGACAACAGACGCCGCTTCGATCTGGCGCGGCGTGCTTGCCAAGGCCGCTACGGATGCGCCATGGCGACCTCTGCTACGGTCGTCACTAGCACGAGTCAGCGGACCCGTCGCACCCGCGCTTTCGAGCGATGTGATGGCCGGCGCCAGGGACATGAGCGAGGACCAGCGCAGCACGATGGTTCGCAGCATGGTCGACCGTCTGGCTACGCGATTGAAGCAAAATGGAGACGACGTAGAGGGATGGGTTCGGCTAGTGCAAGCGTATCTAGTGCTGGGTGAGCGCGACAAAGCGGCGAACGCACGCAAAGAAGCGCGTCATGCGGTTGGGAGCGACGCAAACCGCCTCCATCAACTCAATGACGGTCTGAGGCCATTGGGGTTCGACGGACGATAGCCGGATCAACGTGCGGCGACGAAGGATTTACATGACCCGTAAGCAACGGCGTTTAATTATGATTGGCGGTTCGCTTTCAGTGCTCGCAGTAGCGGCGGGATTGGTGCTGAACGCGATGCAGGATTCAATTGTGTTCTTCTCGACACCGACCATGGCGCTGGAGAAGCCGACGCCGGTCGGCAGGCGGTTTCGGTTGGGAGGAATGGTGGAGAAGGGCTCGCTGTCGCGCGGCGACAATCTCGCTGTCTCCTTCAAGGTGTCGGACGGCGGCGCGACGCTACCGGTGAGTTACAAGGGAATTCTGCCGGATCTGTTTCGTGAAGGGCAGGGCGTAGTCGCCGAAGGCGCGCTCGATGCATCGGGTGTGTTCAAGGCCGATACGGTGCTCGCCAAGCACGACGAGAATTATGTGCCGAAGGAGGTCGCCGACGCCTTGAAGAAGCAGGGCAGGTGGCAGGAGGGCTCCGGAGGCAAACCCGTCGCCAGGCAGGAAGTCGCGCGATGATCGCCGAAGCGGGCCACTATGCATTGGTGCTGGCGCTGGCACTGGCACTGATCCAGTCGACGGTGCCGATTCTGGGCGCGCGTTGGCGTGATGCGGCGCTGATGAACGTTGCGCGTTCCACAGCACTGGCGCAGTTGCTATTCGTCGGGCTGTCCTTCGCGGCGCTGACCACGCTGTACATCACCTCGGATTTCTCCGTCACCAACGTGGTGGAGAATTCGCACTCGGCAAAACCGCTGCTCTACAAGATCACCGGCGTGTGGGGTAACCACGAAGGCTCGATGCTGCTGTGGGTGGCGATCCTCGCGTTGTTCGGCGGACTGGTCGCGGCGTTCGGTAATAATCTGCCGCTGTCATTGCGCGCCAATGTGCTTGCAGTGCAGGGCTGGATCGCCAGTGCGTTCTATCTATTCATCCTGATGACCTCGAATC